>KN481141.1:5265-22565 GCA_000787095.1 Periophthalmodon schlosseri
AAGAGTGTTTTTATTATCATTGCGGTATAGGAATCAGTATTGAGTTTTAAGACATCTCATGATATTCTACATCATTTTTAGCTGAACTTTGAGCCCTTTTTAGACCCTTCCTTGCCCCTGTAGTCACCTCTAGCTTCTCTATCACACTAAAATACAGACAGAAGCCTCATTCAGTGTGGGTGCAGAGTCTCCAATAGGTATAATGGTCAGCTGCGGCTGGACACTGGCTTTTGTGTGGACTTCAGGCATGATTACACAGTTAGTCCGAGGGAGAGTGGACTGAGAGGAGGGGAGCCCCAGCCCGCACCTCCTGACCTTAACCACCAGTGCCACCCAGGCATCCCAAGATAATGACCCCTCTGGAATACAGGCCCGTAAATACAGGCACCACAAGGGAACAGAGAGGATGAGAGAGGGCACTTTCCAACTGTAGTGGTGTATAGAGGGGATCGTACCAAATGTAGCTTTCAGGTTAGTAAGGTCTTATAGCCTAGAAAAACAACGGATCCTGCTTTCTATTTGAGAGAAGGGGTGTGTACAAATTAAAGAGGGGGTATTTTAATTCTCTGAGGTATTCACTGCTAACACATAACATATTTATATCAGCATGTTACCTCTTATTGATTTGAAATGCTATATCCACCAAAAACAACGTATTAACATGTTGTATGAGCTTCAATTTTTTTTTTGACACTGTTTTTGAGTCACCCCTCCCTTTGCTCTTTGCGCTAAGTCACTCCCCGTTCAGAGAGCTATCACAACACAATCGGCATGCATCCCACTGATGAAACTACAGAACATATCAGGTTTGTCAAGTTGCTGCACAGTTTTGTATCATGTATGTTTATGGAAAATTGTCGTGTGGGAGCATGAGTGACGTAGGCTTATGGGCGGGGCATTACACAGAATCTTACAACTAATCATAAAGAGGGTTCGAACAAGGCCCAGGAGAGTTCGCTAAATTACTCAAACATGCATGGATGACATCTAAAAGCTCTTCAGGCACGTTTTTGATGAGGGAATGCGCTGTAACATGATAGAAAGATCAACAAAGTCCATTTTGCATAATACTCCTTTAAGTGTGTGGATGGCCAATCAGAGGCATTCATCAGTATTGTTGTTCAAATGCAAAACATCTCTTAAGTATTCTAGTATTATACTTTTAGTACTTTATACACCCTTTCTAGAGGTGGAACGTCAGATACCTGTTATGCCTGTGGAAAATTAGCCAAAGGAACAACTTTTCCATGGAGACAGGCAGGAGGCCCTCTTCCAAACTAAGAGGCAGATTTGTAGAGATGCAAGCACTCACAGCAAGTTTTTCAGTGGATTAAACACACAACTAAAATGAAAAAAAAACAAAAAACTTTTTTGGCACTTAGCTTTTCGAACCCCCAGTTAGCAGGTTAGCTATGTCCATTTATATATACAGTCTATGGATCTAAATAAGCAAACAAAACAAATTTTACAATGAGATGTTGTAGAAATTGGACAATAAGTTTTAAGATTTGATTTCTGATCCCAGTCTCTAAAAATACAAGAAATATTGTCATTACGCCAACATAGAGAGCAGGTACTATTGTTCAAATGCAACACAGTATTGCAGTATTATACCAGTCTTCATCAACTTGTATTTTGATTTTCTTGTCTATACTTGACTCTGAAATTTTAAGATTGCTTTTCTACTAAACATGTATTTTTACAATGTGCTGTTCACCAGATGTTGTGGAGGTTGGACAAGTGGTTTTGACAATTTTATTTTTGATCTCAGAAAAATGTACCAAAATGAACTGCAAAATATGAAGAAGGTTGTTTTTTGTGGCCAGATGCGTGGAGAGTGTGTGGTCCTGGGACGTTGGAGAGTTCGTGGTCCTGGGGCGTTGGAAAGTGCACGGTCCAGGTGCATTGGAGAGTGCGTAGTCCTGGTGTGCTGGAGAGTGTGTGGTCCTGAGGCGTGGTTCTGGTGCACTGGAGAGTGCGCGGTCCAGATGCGTGGTCCTGGTGCGCTGGAAAGTGCGCGGCCCGGGTGCGTTGGAGAGTGTGTGGTCCTGGTGCGCTGGAGAGTGTGTGGTCCTGGTGCGCTGGAGAGTGCCTGGTCCTGGTGCGTTGGAGAGTGCGTGGTCCAGGTGCGTTAGAGAGTGTGTGGTCCTGGTGAGCTAGAGACTGTGTGGTCCTGGTGCATTGGAGAGTGCGTGGTCCAGGAGCGTGGTCCTGGTGTGCTGGAAAGTGCGCGGTCCAGGTGCGTTAGAGAATGTGTGGTCCTGGAGCGTTGGAGAGTGTGCGGTCCAGGTACGTTGGAGAGTGCGCGGTCCTGATGCCTGGTCCTGGTGCATTGGAGAGTGTGCAGTCCTGGTGCATTGGAGAGTGCGCGGTCCTGATGCATGGTCCTGGTGCGCTGGAAAGTGCACGGTCCAGGTACATTGGAGAGTGTTTGGTCCTGGTGCGCTGGAGAGTGTGTGTGTAATTTAGGCCTATAATGATCATTACTACTTTGACTTATCGTTCAGTATATGTTAGATGGAACAATACTTTAATATTTCTCGTGGGGACTTTTTCTTTGCACTAGTGGGGAACGTTTTCTTATTTTTCCTGTTCTATAATTAAATTTGAGGGTTGAATAAATAACTTCTATGACTCGTTATATACAAATATATATACAGACTAATTACAAAGTGATTAGTAATTATTTATGACTGTAGTCCATATTTTTTTGTAACACTGTACATTTAGAATATTTAGTAATAATACTTTCAGTATTGTTTATTGCTGATATTTTCAGCAATATATCGCACTTCAAAATGTGCTACCATGACAGGCCTAGTGTAATGCTAGGACAAGTAGTTTTGACAGTATTATTTTCGATCAAAATGTGGACCATAAAACACTTAGCATTGGGCATCTTTGTCATTATTTTTGTTTTTAAATACATCTCTCTCTCTCTCCATCTCTCATTCTCTCACCTTCTCTCTCCTTGTCTCTCTCTCTTTCTCTCTCTCTCCTTCTCTCACTTTCTCTCTCTCTCCTTGTCTCCCTCTTTGTCTCTCCTGCCTTCCCTCCTTCTCTCTCTCTTTCTCTTTCTCTCTCTCTCTCTCTCTCTTTCTCTCTCCTCCCTTCTCTGTTGTCCAGTACTAAACTTCATTTTCTCCTTTCCTCTGCCTTGCTCTCCGCTGACAGCTCAGACAGTTGAAAGGACTTTTTGTGTGTGTAAAATGAACAGAACATGGGTTTGGTTTCGTCACCAGATCATGTGGAGGTGAGAAAGCTTCACACCAGTTAAAAACACTGGAATTCACAAACTGAGCCAGAATGACATAACACCCATACCACCTCTCTTTTTCTCTCTCCTCCTGTTTTCTTCTTTCCCCTCTCCCCTCCATTATTTTGATAATACATTTAAGACATTTAGATATTATAGTATATTTTATGGGTAATGCAACTTCAAAGGCCATATTTACAGATGAGTGTTAGGCCCCTCTTTACCTCTCTCTCTTTCTCTCTCTCTCTTTCTCTCTCTCTCTCTCTCTCTCTCTCTCTCTCTCTCTCCATTATATAATTAAATCCGTTTTCATAATAGCATATATACATTTAGCTATTTTTGTATATTTATGGTTAATGCAACTTCAATGGCAATTTTACTTCTGTACTCTCCCTCTCTCTCCCTTTCTATGTCTCTCTCTCTTCTCTCTTTCTCTCTGCTCCTCTCTCAACCCTTTCTTTCCTCTGACCCTGCTTGCTTCCTCCTCTCTCACCTCTCCCCTGCCTCCCTTTTATATCCCCCTTTCCTGTTCTCCCCTTTTTATTCCTCTCTCCCTCTCTCTCACTCATCCCCTTTCTCTCTCCTCCTTCACCCTCTCCAGCCTCCCCTCCCCTCACCATCCCTCGATCCTTTGCTCTCCACTCCTCTTTCCCCTCCTTCCCTCTCCTCCCTTACTCCCTTCTCACCTCCTACCCTCGGCCCTTTCTTGTCCTTCCCTCTCCACTCCTCTCCCCCTCCCGCTATCTCCCTTCTCTCATTCCTCCCTCTCTCTCCTCCCTCCCTCTCTTCCCTTCCTCCCTCTGTCTCTCCCTCTCCTCCATCTGTATGCCTGTCCTGTCGCAGTCTGCTGATGAGTCCTCTCCCTCCCCTCTCTCACTCTCTTCACTGTGTCCTCTGTGCGGCTGAGACCTGGGAGCCTAAAGAGGTGCTCCATAAAAGGCTCTAAACAGGCTCCGGCCATGCTTTGTGCTGCGGCCGTATGTTTTAAAGGGAAAGTTAGGTATTTAAAGGGCATGTCATTGAGGTCACTGAACTCGTCCTTCACTGTGTGCTAATCCCATTTTATCTCCCAGAGCTCTGATGGGTGTGATTGACAGGTGGGATAGGCATCAGAAACACATGGGTGAAATGAAAGAACATAGAACGAATGAGCGAAGCATTAAATTGATGTGAGGGGAGAGGGGTTTGAATTTGTTCATAATCACAGACGACCAGTGAGCTGCTTCGTTTCCGCTGCATCACTGAGGCACGACTCTGGGCCTGAGGCGCAGAGGAGGAAGTGCTAACTGAACTGAAACGTCATTTTCCTCCATAGCAGAAATGAGTGTTTTGTTTCACCATCACAGAACCAGACTGATATTCACTGCACAGAACACAGTGAGCTTCAGTCTGGCTTAAAGCCAGGCTAACTGTCTGGAGCCTATTTCACGGATTGGCAGCCTTGTTTCCGCCTGCCTCCCCCAGGGCAGCTGTGGCTACAACAATGGTTTAAAGCTAAAACTACCTTAGGTGCAATATAAATCCAACAAACGGTTACAGGCCAATGTGCCACATACCAATACCTCATTTTGTCTGTTGTTTTAAAGATCTTTCAGGCAGAGCATCCCCCAAATCCCTGATCTCATGTAATAGAAACCACATGGACAAACCCCAGACCTCACCAGACCCACAGAAATGCCGGAGGTCTTGCCCAGTAACACAGTGCCACACTATCAGCTGATCATAGCTAGAATGGAGCACTCCGCTGTGTCTAAAGAGCACAGTCTACAAACTTACACTTAAAACTGCACTATGGAACTTTTCTGGTGGTCTGGCACTTGCTTGTCTCCACTGAAATGTAATTGCTTTGCCTGGAATGTTTTACAATCTGATATTAAACCGATCGATCTCCATGGAGACAAGGAGGTGACACCAATAAACCGAGTTACTGGTCAGTTCTCTGGAGAGGCGGCCCCACACACGCTTGAATGAAAAGATTTTTCAACAATATAAACACCTGTAATTTAATAATTGCAGGATAGATATGTTTAATGCCATACTGCGGAACATTCCAAGAAGCCATAACATCTCCATGGAGTTAATCCAGTGCAGACTCCCACATCAGAAATGTTGCATAGTGTAAATGAACAGAAGACAGGGCATACCGTCTGTGTGTGTGTGTGTGTGTGTGTGTATGCGTGTGTGTGTGTCAGTGTGTGTGTGTGTGTGTGTGTGTGTGTGTGTGTGAGTGTGTGTGTGTGTGTGTGTGTGTGTGTCCGTGCATGTGAGGAATTAGGTCTCTGATAACTATAAGCCAGTTTGGTCAATAAAAGTGTCACATTTAATAGCAGCACCAAAATAAATAGATTCAATTTTTCCCTGTGAGGCATAAATGGGGCTGTAGGGGAGCTGTGGGAGGAGCTAAACATGCAGAGATGAGCAGTATTAGCAGGTTAAGTGGTATACAAAGGTATATGGTTCTTTCAAATGGTCTTGTAGCGTGTGTAAAATAACATCAAACTAAAAATGAGACAGATTTATGCCATGATGTGGTTTCTCTACGGAAGCATAAAGTATTTTTTTTTATGGGACAAATCAGGTTATATTTAAGCAGTAATCGTAAGGAGCAAAGCTGGGGTACTTTTTCTTTTTTAACAACAAAAGAGTGAAGTGGTCATTTTATTTATTTATTTATTGTATTTTGGATTTTGTTTACTGTTGTTGCTTGTTCATTTTGTTGTTGTTGTTTGTGTAGAAATATCCTGTTTCCCATTTTATATGATTTTTGTTTCTGTCAAGTTTATTTTTTATTCCCTACTTGACCTGTAAACCTCTTATCTGATCCTTATCACGCTTTATACGTCAGCTATTATTATTTCAAAGATCGGCTTCCAAACTTTATTCTTGTATATGATACAGAAGGCATTTAGGTGCTGGATCTCCCTCTGCTGTCAGCAACAGGAATTAACAATTAGAAAGTAAACAATGCTAGCTGTGAATGCTTCGCTAATAGAGCCATGTGTTTGCTGTGAACACAGTTTGACCGTAGACCGTAGTCTGGTAATGGTTTCTGGGCTTAAAACTGTGCAGGAAAAGTCCAGATTTTCTACAAAACTGACCAAATAGAGCTTTTTTAGTGCTCAGAGAAGACAACTTTGGATTAATGGATAAATGAAAGAAGCATGACATACCTGGAATTGTATGTGTTTGATGAGGGAACAATATAACATGGTTAAAAGCTTCAAAAAGTCTGGACACACATTCTCATTAATTTTTTTCTTTATGTTTACTTTTTATATGCATACGGAAGACATCAAATATATGAAGGTATATCGAATTCTGTAGCAAAGAAAAAAATAAATAACTCAACTATTTATTTATTTTTTTATATATATTTTATATTCAAATTCCTCAAAGTATCCACCCTTTGCTTTGTTGACATAGCTGCAAACCCTCTCAGTGAGCTTTACCATGAAGTCTCCTGAAATGGTTTCACTTCACAGCTGTGCCTTGTCTGGGTTAAAAGCAATGATAAAAGCAAAGGGTCATTATTTTTTTAAATCTAAATCCAGTTTTGAGTTATTTTGAGTTTATCTTTTGTTCACTACATTCCATAAGTGTCATTCATAGTTGTGATGCCTTCAGAGACTCTACAGTGTAAATATTCATGAACATAAAGTGTGCCCAAACTTGTGACTGGTGTGTGTGTTCTTTAAGTAATCATAGTTTAAGCCTTTAATACTGGTCTGTTCATGGCACTGGACTATATTTTTCTACTTCTGACCTTGAAAGAATTCACTTGTTGTCATTTAGTGCTTACAAGTCATTGAGAATGCATGGTGCCTATCTGCAGCTGCTCAGATTTCTAAAGATAGTGCAATAGTGTCCTTTTGCTCCATTAGAAAGCAGTAAGACCCAATAGATTCAAATCCCCATAGAAACTGGATCCCTCAGACTTCGAATGGACTGTATTTTAACAACATCCGTCTGCTATTTCAGCCATCGGATTCTGAGAGAGAAGGTCACTGGAGATACAACTTTTTATGGATTCAAGACCACAGTAGTCACTGGATACACATGAAGGTAGGACTGTGTAATTAATCAAATTTGAATCAAGATTGAGATTACGGTGCCCAATGGGAGCTGACGTCGCCGTAAAACGTCATCACAGCAAAGAGCCGTCCAGCACCTTCGATGGATAGCTACGTCGCCGTAAACGTCATCACAGCAAAGAGCCGTCCAGCACCTTCGATGGATAGCTGCACATCACACTAGCAAGCCGCAGAAAAAAATGTAACAAAATGACTATGCAACGCTGCCGAAACCTACGTGTGTCACTGATAGAAAATAAAATTGGAGAAGGAAGTGCGTACATCACATTGGGCGCGTACATCACAGTGGGCATGTACGTCACAGTGGCCACGTACGTCACAGTGGGCGTGTGGAAGTGAAAACAGGACTGACCGCCAAATTTGCATCTTGAAAATAAGCAATTAAATATCACGCAAACATGCACAAATCACTCCAATTGGTCTAACAGGTTTCCACACTTCAAACTCCACCCCTGGAGTTTGTACACACCTGGCTGTAATAGGGGCAGTCTTGTGTGACGTCACACAGTCCTTGAAATTCCAGTGCCAGTGAAAAAGTTGAGTTCCATAAAAAAACTGATGTTGGTTCATACATGTAAAGCTCACAGATGTAATATAGACATTATTTATTTATTTATCTATATCCATCCATCTATCTATCTACACTAAATACACTAAATGAAAGACATTATCATGGACTAAGTAACAATGCAGTGTGTAAATATGTTGTCTTCTTTCTCCCAGTCCAGTGCAATTCTGAAGGGCATATCCCTGGCACGCTGATGTCTAATTGACACTAAAACTGAGATTTCTGCAAACACTTGACTTTGAGGAGGGCGGCCTTGCTCTGTAATCTGGTGCAACAGTGCTCAGACAACAAGGCTCTTGTAATGTCTTTGGAATATGGTTTTATTTTAGGGCTAGACAACAACAACATGGACCTTTGTAAGCAAGGTGGGCTTGCTAAACTGACAATGGTTGACAGAATGGGTACTTAGATTACTACAGTAATTTATCAAGTATAAATGAGCATATCGTCTATCATGTTTTATACAGTAGAAACCTGATAAACACCAATAATGGACTCATAAGCACAGACCTCAACCAAGGCAATCCTCAAATCTCAAAATCTGCACACACAGGTTTATGGTTCTTTCAAATGATCTTGTTGGTGTGAGTAAAATAATATAAAATTTAAAAAAATGAAACTGAAATGATCTCATATCTATCAATCTGTCTATTTTAACTTGGTTTTTGTGTACGAGTTTCCTTTTTCCCATTTTGTATGATTTTTGTGTGGTAATTATGGAGGGAAAAGGAAGGAATAGGTCATTCTATGTAGACTGAGAACTGGACACAGTAACTTGAACAGTACTCTTCATAAAATGGCCAAACACAAGACACAGCACAGACCTCAACCAAGGCACACATCATACCTGAAATGATACCGTGCCCAGACCTGGAATCAACACTTTATTCTACTGAATATTTTTTACATTAAAAGGATTACAAAAGTCTCATGTCCTTTCAGATGTGGAAAAAACAACATGGGTAAAGTGTGTTGCCTGGGGAGACAACAACCATACAGTAAATGCACTTGGAGGAGATTTGAACCAGTGACCATTCAGCTTGTGGTCTCTAGCTTTACCCACTGCACAACTGTCACACAACTGCCTTTCTTATAGATCTTTAATAGGATAGAGGTAGGTCTGTACCCTTCAAATCACAAATTAGGAACATGTTTTAGTTTGAACTTTTAACCGGCCATTGTGAAATTGCACCGTGACGCAGAAACAAGTGTCTAGGATAGTGTCATGCAGTTGGTTTCCCATGCAGCTTTGTAACAATGTGGCTGATTGGACAAAAGGTGACCATTTCAGTAGCTTCTGTATTAGTTATTACCTGAGAAAATTCTATGTAATACAATGCATGATTTAAAGAGCATTTGTCTGAGAGTGCAAATCTCAGTGGGACATTCCAGGTCAAATAAAGAACAAATAAATACAATATAATTTGAGTTGTGTGACCTCCATATGCTGGTGTGGAGGAAAGCCCAGTTTTAACCATAGACTGTATATATAAATGGACACAGCTAACCCGCTAGCCACTGCGTTCCAAACAGGAAGAGAACGTGGGCGCGCTTCCGGCTCCATATAAAGGGCACAGCTACCCCGCTAGCCACTGCGTTCCAAACAGGAAGAGAACGTGGGCGCGCTTCCGGCTCCATCAACTGGCTCCAATTTATTTTACATTGGAAAACTGTCACCCCTCTCTCCATAACTGCTGCTGTCAGGTTCGTCATTTTGGTCTTAAAATTCTCGTATTCAGCCACTCTACATGATACTGGTATTTTTATTTCACTATTGTGTCCGTAACTCAAGATATGAACATTAATAAGAGACAAATCGTTAGCAACAGGTTTGATAGACAGCATTGCTAAGCGCCCACTCCCTGCTAAACTAGCTGTGCGGGTGGGAAGGGGCATTGCCTTCAACAGCCTTGGTCCGAATTGGCTCTTTGGTTGCTATGATACTTGCAGTCAGAATTCCTAATATGCAACTTGGCTCTAAATTCGCCCCTTTAACTGCTCTAGCCCCGATGAGCTTCATTTGGCTGGAGCCGAACGCTATGGGTGACGTCACACTCCCTTAGTCCACTTCTTTATACAGACTATGGTTTTAGCTCAGTGCACAGTGTCCAGATGCAGCAGAGGAAGCTCCCAAATCAATCACCCCATGTCCAGAGGAGTCCCAAACAGACTCTGCCAAACAGACGCTATCAATAACAGAGAGCGGGGCGGCACACCATTCCACGAGCAACATTTTAAAACAACTCCTGTAATCAACTTTCTTAGCTTTGCAACCAAAAGAACATATGGCAAATCTTCATTCGTGCATTTTTTTAACTATGAAAGGAGAAGGTAGGTATTTAGATCAAGCTTGTTCCTAGCTCCCACTAACCCTTTGGCATGTTTTCAGATGGACAGTGGACCACTAAGACGCTGCCAACACAGTCTGATCCCAAAATGTATTTTAGCATCTTTAGGCTGCTGCTTTTACAATATACTCTATTTAACCTTTATTTAACCATGAAAGCTATGTGATATTACTAATGGCTTATTCAATGGAGTGAATGAAGCAAAACAACTCCAGATAGGGCTGTGCCAAAAACGGAAAGATCAATAGATGGCGATCTAAACTTTGATCGATCTTGATGATAAGGCGAGAGTGTTTAATGGACAGGTCAGGCCAGTCCTGTGTCAGTGAGTGTGTGGTGCTGAAGAGGACTCAGGAGTCTCTTGTTCAGGAGAAAGCTCTGAGTCATGGCCACAATCTCTTTATGGCTCCTCCTTGGGTGTTGCTTTTACAATATACTCTATTTAACCTTTATTTAACCATAAAAATGATGTAATATTACCTGTGGTGGAAGGTAACAAGTACATGTAGTAAAGTATTGTACTTAAGTAGAATTTTTACTTATCTATACTTTACTTAAGTAAATTTTACAGTGGATACTTTTTACTTTTACTTCACTACATTTGAGAGGAGTATCTGTACTTTCTACTCCACTACATTTTTTTACTGGACTGAAAAGTAAAAAGTACTTTCCATATGATTTGAGGGGTTATTTTTACCATGTTTGCGGTAACATCCTGACTTAAGTTTTCGAGTTCAAGCTTCAGCTTTGAGAAAACAAAAATAAACACACAAAATTCATACAAAAAATGGATTTGTATTGCTACTGGGCAACAGCAGCTCAGTTGGTAGACTGTTTGTCCACTGATCTGGAGGTTGGCGGTTCAAATGCCGCTCTTGACATAAACATAATTGGTAGAGTGGTCAGATCCACTGACCCACAATTTGGTGGTGTGAATGGTGTCATTGTGTCCTTGGGCAAGATACTTAACCACCCTCGTCCCCAGCGTCTGTGTACACTGGTGTATGAATCTGTGTGTGAATGGGTGAGTGCTTCCTTAATGTAAAGGGCTTTCAGTGCCTTGAAGGTGGAAAAGCGCTTTATAAAAATGTGACCATTTACTGTTGACCAAAATCTGTATCATGTTTAATCCATGTCACTACATTTAACACTTTAACAAATTAACACTTGTATGAAATACTTTTACTTTTTACATTTTTAAATGGGTACTTAAATACTTTTACTTAAGTAGATTTTTTTCATTTGCTACTTTTACTTGAGTAAATTTTGACCTCTGTATCTGTACTTTTACTTAAGAAACAAAATGGAGTACTTCATCCACCAGTGAATATTACTAATCTATCTGATTCAATGGAGTCGTGGCCAAGACACATGCTTAGAAAATTCCACAAATCACAATTATTTTTAGTTTCAAAACATATTGTAAATGATTCCAGGTCGGGGGCGCAGAACATTGAAATGCTTGACCAGTTTCTGTGCACTTGATACAGAAAGTGAGACAGTGAGCCTCAGAGAATCCTGTCAGTCACTTGTTGAATATATGCACAGAGATATGGAGAGAGCACACACACAATCCCCTTGTAAATGAACGTGGGGTTAGCCTACAAGTGTCCAGTGCTGCCCAGCCAACAAATGTATACAGCTCACAGTGACCAGAGCTACCAACAACTAGCATGCTAATGTGCACTTCCTGATTCTCATACAGTAAAATGTTCTCCAATTGCACACAATGCTCTTGTAAATGAACGTGGGGTCAGCCTATGAGTGTCTAGTGCTGCCCAGCCAACAAATGTGTACAGCTCACAGTGACCGGAGCGAATTTTGCCATGATGGTAAAGCTAACAACAACTAGTAAGCTAATGCACACTTCCTGATTCTCGGACAGTAAAATGTTTTCTGTATCCTGCATCATTTTGATGCAGAGTTCTTGACCTGGTTTATGGTTAATATCTGTAATTGCTGGGTAATCCACATGAAACAAAAACTGTTTGACAAAGTTTGACATCTTCTTTTTTCCCCACAGTTGCTTCAGAAAATGGTGCCGATATTCAGCCCCAAAGACGGTATTGTTGTTGTGAGTTGAAAGGACTTTATGCCATAAGATTAATATGACAAGTTTGTCGAGCCAATCCCAAGTAATGAAAAGGTTCAATTGTGGATCATATGTTTGGATATTTCTTTCAATAATAGCAAATCTTTCAAAGGTTTATATAGACTGCCCTTAGGCTGCCCTTCATCTGAAATGATGACATCATCAAATGCTTGAATGTGAATGCAGCCTGTTTGACATTTCAAAATATTTATCTAACTCAGTTCAAATCAGAGCGGTTTGAACCCACAGAGGAGAAGACAGAGAACATTTTGGTGTAGGAGAAATGAGGTTCTAAAGTCTCTCCACATTCAGGCACAGAGCCCACTTCAGCTCAGCCCGGGCCAGAAGAGACAAGCATGAATGAAGATAAAATACAACTCCAGGTAGGGCTGTGCCAAAAATCAAAAAATCGATAGATTGCGATCTAAACTTTGGTCGATCTCGATGAAAAGGCAAGCACATTTAATTGACAGGTCTATAGCCAGTCCTTTGTCAGGAAGAGCGCATGGTGCTGAAGAGGAGTCACCACTGTGTTGTTTAGGTGAAAATACTGAGTCATGGCCACAGTCCCTTTATGTCTCCTCACGTTTCCTCACATTTCACAAGTTTTGACATAAATCTGCACAATTTCACTAAAAGTCCAGTGCCCCCCCCCCAAGTTACACAAAGAAAACAACTATTATGATTGAAACTTAAGAACTCATTTAGCGCAGGACATCGCACATGTTTCTGCTGATTGCAATTGCGCACATGCTTTTAGGCTTAATAAAAAAATATATAATATAATAATAATAATATAATTTGTCCTATCAACTATCAAAACTGTAGTAATCCTGACATCCTGCTCTCTATACCTGAAGTGCGCCTGTCTGTTTTCAGTAAGATGGAGGAAAATTGCATTGAAAATCGAGGTTGATCAATATGGGGAAAAAAATCATGATTCTTTTTATCTCACCCAGCCCTGACGCCAGGTATAATCTTTACTTTCACTTTAATATATCGGACCAAAACATTGAAACAAGAGCTTGCCCACCACGGAGGGACTATAGTTTAATGTTTTCCTGGCTATTTCTTACCTTGTGCAGTTGAATGCCTCTCCTAGTCTTATTGCAGTTGCAAGTCTCAAAAACAATTGTCACTCCAATGTAAAGTCAGACAGTTAAGGAATGCAACATTTTGATTTAAAAGCTGCTTATTGTAAAAGAAATTAAATATTTGCTTGTTTCTTTCATAAATCATCAATCTTCAACTTTTCTGAACTCCAAAGAAGGCCTCAAAAGTAGAGCTGACTGAACCCTATAGCAGGTAGGTGGGGAGCAGGTTCAGACTTACGTGCTTCGTTGACGTTGCATCACAGTGAATAGCCTTCACCTCACATTCTCTTTGGGAGTCTCCAAAATATCAGGGAAAAATAAGAACATGAACGTTTGACTGGAGGATGGATTTAGCTGCTCTGTAGTTGAACCTTTACACAAGTTCATTCAAAGGTTTCACAGTTTTCATGCAATAATAGTTTCAGTTGATATAATATTGTTGTTGAAGGACTCACAATGAGAAGGTCCATACAAAGTGCATACCTGTATGTTTAAAAAGTACGAGTCTGTTCAGACTGCACATTGTAAACAACGCCGGGAACCGTATGTAAGATTTTGATTTTAAATTTCATAAACATGTCCCCAGATAAGAAGTAGACATGTTCAACTCAAATATAGCTTTTACTGAGAAACTGTAATGCTGATATATTCTTAATTACAAAAATATTGGACATGATTCGACGTTGTTATAATTTGGTGTTTTGGTTCAAGACAATTATCCAATCAGACAGCAGAACAAGCCTCACATGAGTCTCTCATTTGTGTTGCCAGTTTCAGTGCTGAAATCCAGTTGGTTTAAAACTAAAATGCCTCTCTCTGATCTGAATGGTCAACTACGTAACCCCAGCCCCTGCAACCAATCATGACTCAGTGCTAGTGCAGCCTCTGTACTTAGTTTGCATGCATAATGAGTCATAGAAGTTATTAATTCAACCTTTGATGACTTAAATCTTATCATATAGGTAAAAAATAACCAAAAATGTCTCTGTAGTGCAAAGAAAATGTACACATGATAAATACTGACCCCAAAAAATATTGCTCCAGCTTTCACATACAGAACGATAAGTCGATATAGTGATTATCCTGACAGGTCTATTTAGCAGTCCATATTAGAGCATTTGATACAGGCTAAAGCTAATGTGTGTGTTTCAAATGTGAACTCTAAACTGAATCCTGATTTGACAACATAAACCGCAATTTGGTTTTTATTGGATTTTTTTCCCTCCAAAATGGTGCTGGGTGCTAGGTCTACTGAATGTGTTAGCAGCATTTGTTAGCTAGTGTAAACCCTGCGATTATACCCATCAATTTGATTTCATAATTAAAAACCTGCAAATTATATCTTCAATGTTCTCCAATAGAATCCTTTTTACCGCGGCGTCAGTGCTTTAATGAATATTTTTGTAAGCATTAAGCGTTGTTAATAAAAGGATAAATCGGCAGCGTGTCAGAGGCGAGCCGAGGCACAAAGGAACCCCGCAGTCAGCCACACGCTCTAACTTTAGCTACAGCACATGCACGAGGCTAATTAGCATACTAGCCCCGCGTCTGCCACCTGAACTGTTAGCGATAGCACTGTGGCACGGGCACATATGGCCGGAACAGAGAAAAAAAGTGCAAAGTGCTAAGCTAACACGTAGAGGAAAAGCAAAGAGGAGACAGCAGGCAAGAGGCTGGGTAAGGCTGCTTCTGTTCCTCAGACTGTGGGGCGTATTTACATAACAGAGCACTCCAGAAAGAGGCTAGCAATGCTTTTAAAGGAGCACTATGGAACTTTTCTGGTGGATCGTCTGCTGGCTTGTTTAGGGTGACCAGATTTTCAAAGTTCAAAACTGGGACACACCCAGGTTGGGATGGTTGGGATGGTTGTTATAAATAAAATTGTGAAAAGAGAGTGTAACATTGTCCATTTTCTCCTCACTTGTATCAGTCAGAATCTGAGGGACTTCTGTCGGTGCATTTTTTGCCTTATGTTTATTTTCGAGCACAGTTTTCTATATTTTCACTAAACAAATGACAATACAGCTAAAACCAGAAGTTTACATATGCTATATAAAAAGACACATACACTTTTATTCACTGTCTGACATGAAATCTGACTAAACTGTTTAGGTCAATTAGGATTACTAATTTTTTTTGCCAATTTTTCATTCTTTAAAGTCAGAAGTTTACATACAGTAAGACTATGCATTTAAAGAATTTGGGAAAACCCATCTGATGATGTCATGTCTTTGGAAGCTTCTTATTGACAACATTTGAGTTAATTAGAGACACACCTGTGGATGTATCTGAAGGCAGCTGAAACACACCACTTCTTTGTGTAACATCATGGGAAAGTCAAAAGAAATCAGCCAAGATATCAGGAAGAGAAATGTGGACTTGCACAAGTCTGGTTCACACTTGGTGCAATTTCCAGATGCCTGAAGGTGCCACTTTCATCTGTTTAAACAATTATACACAAGTATAAACACCATGGGAATGTCCAGCCATCATACCGCTCAGGAAGGAGATGGGCTCTGTGTCCCAGAGATGAACGAAATGTGCATATCAACCCAAGAACAAAAGCAAAAGACCTTGTGAAGATGCTGCTGAAGTTGGTAAGAGTGTGTCATTATCCACAGTGAAACGAGTACTGTACTGACATGGGCCGAAAGGCCACTCTGCACTGTACTGACTGGGCCGAAAGGCCACTCTGCAGGAAGAAGCCATTACTCCAAAAGAAACATAAAAAAGCCAGATTACAGTTTGCAAATGCACACAGGGACAAAGACCTTCATTTTTGGAGACATGTCCTGTGGTCTGACAAAACTAAAATTGAACTGTTTTTGCCATAATGAGCATCATGACGTTTGGAGGAAAAAGGGGGAAGCTTGCACACTTGAGAACACCATCCCAACTATGAAATACGGGGGTGGCAGCATCATGTTGTGGGGTTGTTTTGCTGCAGGAAGGACTGGTGCACTTCACAAAATAGATGACATCATGAGGAAAGAACATTATGTGGAAATACTGAATCAACATCTCAAGACATCAGCCAGGAAGTTAAAGCTTGGGCTCAAATGGGTCTTCCAAATGGACAATAAGCCAAAGCATATGGCCAAACTGGTTACAAAGTGGCTTAACGATAACAAAGTCAATGTTTTGGAGTGGCCACCACAAAGCCCTGATCTCAGAGTTATTATTATGCAAGATAGATATGTCTAATTCCATACTGTGGAACATTCCAGGTAAAGCAATAACATCTCAATGGAGACAAGCAGGTGGAGGACCCCAAACAAAAAACAAAATTACCAAATATAAATGATCATTTCCTCTGTCAGGAGCAGTGCTGCATAGGCCTGTCACAATAACACATTCTGAAGTGCCACATTTTCCTGTAAGTAAATATAGACGATAAACAATAATACTGAAACAAATTTATTCCACTGACATAAAAACCCTAAAGCAGATTTATTCCCTCAACAAAATATTATATTCCCTTAAAAATAAAAAAAACCATAAGCCACAGTAAATAAATATCAGAATGCACTTCAGTAATGAGTTAGTATCTATAATGACTCATAGAAGTTCACAAATTTTATCATATTACCAAAAAAAACCCACTACTGCAAAGGAAGGTACACACAATAAATATTGAAACAACAAAAAAATATTGTTCCATCCATCATATATTAAACGATAAGTCAATATAGTGACCATAATGACAGGCCTAGTGCTGCACCCAGAGACTACACTCCAGAACTTGAGCTAGGTTTAGGGTAAGGAGTAGCTGAAAGCAGATATGACTTGAACAAATATGACTTAGGATTATTTTCACTTTTTACATTTCAAAATCTGAGCGCTTGCAGTAT
>KN481141.1:22664-37648 GCA_000787095.1 Periophthalmodon schlosseri
AGAAGGTTTGATGTTGGAGACTGAGGCTTCTGGGGCCAGCTCGGGGTGCTCAGAGTTCACTGCGTCCATGTTTAACCCTCCATACATCAATATTTGAGCCAAACCTTCAAGTGAGCACAGAAACACATCCAAACTCACATTTCACTTCTTGTTTCAAACATAACATTATACATCAAATATAGTCTTCATCATATTGGATCTTATTTTTAAACTTTTTTCTCATTCCTGTGTAGACTCTGCACACCTTACTGGACGACAGGTGCGTCGGAGGAGAAGCACTTGAAGGGTTAAGAAAACTCCTGCGCACTGTCTCACTCTTGATTCATTTTATTCACACGACGTTTCAGTCCTTCTGACCTTCCTAAGGTATGAGGACAGCCTTTTTCCTCAGACATTATGCATTATACTAGTTTGTGCGTATGTTGTACAAACAATTATTATGTTAAGTGTGACTTTTACCCCAGTCACACATCCTCTTGTAGTTAAATTTTAAAGCAGACCTATTCTGGAAAAACGACATTTTAGAGCTGTTAACCAGGTTATAGCTGTTTCCCTCTCCATTTCCCCTCTGAAGTTGTATTTGGAGTGATTCGTGCTTGTTTGAGTAATCTTTATTCTCCTGTATTCAAGACGTCATTTCTCTGTTCTACCCCCGTTTTCACCGGTACACGCCCACTGTGACGTACTTACTCTCATAAATTTCTTAGTTAAACAGAATTTGGATTCACTATCTTAATCTGCGGCTACCATCAGGAGCGGCCGGCAGCATGCTTTGTAGTGATGATGTTTACGGTGACGTACCGTAATGGGCCAGGCTTCTAATACCTCACTGGACTCTGCAAATTTCCAAACTTGAAGTCGACAGACTTGTCTTTTATGAAGTTTTAGATGAATATTAGGCCTGTCCCAATAATCACTATATCGACTTATCGTTCCATTTATGAAAGCTGGAGCAATATATTTTGGGGCTCAATATTTATCGTGGGAACGTTTTCTTTGCAAAATTGGGGAGATTTATCGTGGAACGTTTTCTTTGCAAAATTGGGGAGATTTTAGCTATTTTTGTTGTAATACACTCAGATTAGAGCTGTAGAGAGTTGAATAAGTCACTTCTGTGGCTAATTATTGCTTCATTCAGCTATTTATTTGTTGCAGCTCAGTCCTTTTAATGATACTGTCTGTTTAAAAATGTTTTTTATTGGGATTATCTTGCTTTATTTTAATTGTATCTGTGGCATAAAATAGTTTCAATATTATAGTTTTTCGCAATATATCGCTACAACAATATCTTGTGCTTCCAGATGTGTTATCATCACAGGCCTAATGAATATTGTGATTTAAAATGTCCAATTTAAAATATAATGACCCAAGGGTGTCATAGATTA
Source organism: Periophthalmodon schlosseri (assembly GCA_000787095.1). Lineage (NCBI taxonomy): Eukaryota > Metazoa > Chordata > Actinopteri > Gobiiformes > Gobiidae > Periophthalmodon > Periophthalmodon schlosseri. The sequence continues at coordinate 24,050 of KN481141.1, forward strand.
TAACTATACAGCAGACACAAGCACAATATGTCTGTTTTAAGTGTGTCAGAAACTGTCCATCAACTGGAAGCTAGCTCGTTCAAATCTTGCCAGAGTGGGACACTTCCTTCTGTTGGTTGTAACAGAAAGGGCATCTGATATAAAAACTATAGACGCAAGACACATTTTCCTCAAATACATGTGAAAAATCAGGTACAGGACCTTTAAGACAAGATCCAACCCATCGTGAAATCTACAAACAAGAATCATGGAATACATTAGTTTGTTTTTTGCCATCAAATTTATTAAATAATCAATAGCAATGGTTATTTCAAATTTAAAATAAGAAAAGCACATCCTTCCTCCCATCTCCTGTCTAAAGGCTGCCTCCACTAAACTCAAAGAGGAAATCAAGCACACAGAAACCCACAAAGTAGTTATAATGGACAAGGCATTATACCATTATGTCCGTATGCTTTTAAGACACACTTCACTCCTGAGATTACATGAGTCTTATATTAACAAGAATAGACAGCACTTGGCTTTAACAATGATAAACGGAGATTACAAAATATACTTCTACAGACGATAGAATAAGGTTCAGTCACAGAAAATAGGACTTTTTATGTCCACACACATAGGCCTATAAAAGATATTTTTACTGCCCCAATAAAACAATGCTGACAACATCTCAATTACCAAGTGTTGTAGGCTAAATCTTAAGCGTCATATATCTGTGTATCAAAAGAATACATAGCTTGTAAAATGAAAAGTGTAGCTGCACAGTTACACTAAATATGACACAGAAATGCAAAAATGAATTTAGATTCATTTAGTTTTGTAGGTTCCGATACAGTATTTCTGGTCACAAGCTAAAAATATCTGACATACATTTTGTTAAAGGTGCAGTATGTAACTTTCTGGGGCCACTTTTTTCATCATCTGCACGAGCCCATGGAAACAGAAAGTTAAAACCATACTTACGGAACATTCTTCATAGAGATAGATATATTTTATGCTATACTGTGGAATATTATAGCCAAAGGAACAGCATTTCCATGGAAACAAGCACATGGTCCTCTTACAGGCTAAATAAGAGTCAGGTTTGTGGAGATGCAAGCCCACTCACAGTAAGGATGTTTTTCAGTTTGTCAGTGCAATTAACAGAACACTAAAATAAAAAAAAAAGAAAACATGCTATTGTCTGTTTTAACCAGAATGTGAGTGTAGAGCGAGGCGGAGCGAGGCGGAGCGAGGCGGAGCGAGGCGGAGCGAGGCGGAGCGAGGCGGAGCGAGGCGGAGCGAGGCGGAGCGAGGCGGAGCAAGGCAGGGCGAGGTAGAGTTCAGAGGATGGACTCACTCTGCATTTATTAGTTAGTTTTTCTTTCATTAATTGAGAACAAAAGAACATTGAGAATGTTGAGAACAATGGAATAATAGGGCAGTTGTCGTGTCATTGGGCAAGACATGTCACACAGATTCCCAATGTATAAATGAGTGCTAATTGTGTTATATTTTATACAGTCTTTTTTAAATGGGTGATTCACAAACAAAAAATTAATAGCCATTAACTTGAAAAGTACCTCTTCATGACATTACAAGGTGGAACAGAGCATTTTGAGCTTTGGAGATGTAGACAGACAAATGATAAAGGGTTACTCAAACATGTGTGAATGAAACAAGATACAACTCCAGGTATGTTTTTGAGGAGGTAACAATACTCAAACGTGGCTTAAATCTCACAAGAGTTAATTTTGCGTAATATAGGACCTTTAATAAACTTGTAATGTAATGTAATGTGATGGCTCTTGTATTCCGTAGTGAGCACCAGCTGCTTACAGCGGTGCCCCGAGGAGAGGACACTGACACTTTGGCACGTTTCCCTTGGTACATTATACCGGGCTGCGTGCCATTCCTGTCCGGTCCGGGATTCGTCTCCACCCTTGTGTCCTCCCGCGTGCGTGTGCCACCCCGGTGCTCGTGCACGCAGGGCGGTGGCTTCACGTGGTGGACATGTTTTGTGGACAGTAGACGTGTGACGATTCAGTACCAAGGACAGCGTCTGCGGAGAACGCGTAGCCAACTTTGCCTACAATGCGTAACGTGCGCATTCCGATACATGCACTCACTGTTTTGGCTCGTGAAGTCAAAACACCACGGATAGCCATAAAATTCTCTCTAGACCACACAATCAAACCGGGTCAAAACCGAGTCCAAACTAGGTCTAAACCAGGACAAAACCAGGTTTAAACCAGGACTAACCCAGATGGAAACCAGTAGGAATACATCAGGTCTAAACCATGTCTATGTATAAACAACATCAAAAACCGAGTCCAAACCAGGACTAAACCAGGATTAAACCAGGTCTAAACCAGGTCTAAACCAGAAAGAATAAACCAGGTCTAAATTAGGAGGACTAAACCAGTCCAAAACATGTCTTAACCCGGACTAAACCAGATGTGAACCAGGGATAAATTAGGAGGAATAAACCAGGTCTAAACCATGCCTGGACTATATACAAACCACGTAAAAACCGAGTCCAAACCAGATCTTAACCAGGACTAAATTAAGTCTAAACCAGGTCTTAACTTGAACAGGATCCACGCCAGGACCACCCCCGTTATACCAAGACTAAACCAGGACTCAGGTCTACATGTGAACTTGATATCAATATAAAGAACCACAAACGCCAAAACGTGCACACATTACGTCGCATTCACCCTGTTTTTACGAACGCCCAACTTGTGCCCAAACTTATGTAGCCTACGCAGCCGCATTGGGGCAGACCGAGCATCAATCCGTTCGTCACGGCGGCATAACTTCCCGGACATTCCACCACACTGCACCCACGGGATCAATGCTGCGAGCCTCCCGCGTGCCCCCAGCAATGCACCACCACGCCCGTGCAGCGTAAGAATCCGGCGTCTTACCTTTACCGAAGCCGGCGTACAGGCTGTAGAAGAGCAAAAACCAGTGGCGCTGGACAATCATATTCGTGTCCGTGAACCTGCACTCCACACGCGGATTGAGTGACGAGAACAAGTAGAGCCGCGGGTATCCAGGTATGCGCTAGTTTACATAAAGTCTCGCACACATCCAGCGGGACCGGCGCGGGGATGATGCTGCTGCTGAGCGGGTAAAGTGCAGCTCCTGTCTGTACTGACTCGCCTCCTTTATTGGCCGTTCGCTTTGACTCGCGGCTGCGGAGTGAGCGAGAGTCCCGCCCACGCCTTTTTGACTAATGAAGACGCGTCGCCAATAGAGAAAAACCCGGGGGAGAGAGGGTAGACCGGGATAGATGTCCTACAGTGGCGCCCAAGAGTGAGGAAGGGGATGAGGGGTTAAAGATGGTTTGGATAGGGACCAATTAGAAGAATTTAATATTGATTTGTCTACGTCTAGCCGTTTTTCTTCATGAAAAGACATATGTCACTCAAAAGTCGCTCACTTAGCCTATTTAAAGGGCCCATATTACGTTATTTTCTTATCTATGTTATAATGTTGTTTCCTCATCACAAACAGACCTGGAGTTGTGTTTTGTTTCATTCACACATGTTTAACATAAACCCTGCATATTCAGGCAGAGTTCTTCTCTCAAACTGAAAACACTCTCTCCACACTCTGTTCCACCTTGTGATGTCATATGGTAATAAAGGAAGTGATCCACTGTGTTTTTAAACTCTATACATCTTCACTGGAATCATTTGGATAATTTCAGCCCAGAAATTGCCAATCTTTAATGAACTAAAGGTAAAATAGGTAGCTGTTACCTTGAAGACTACTGCTTCATGACATTACAAGGTGGAACAAAGCATTTTGAACTTTGTCTTCTAGACAGACTAATAATAAAGGATTACTCAAACATGTGTGAATGAAACAAAACACAAGTTCAGTGATGTTTTTGAGGAGGTAACAGCATTATAACATGACTTAAACCTCACAAGAGTCCATTTTGTGTAATATAGGACCTTTAAAATGTTGTACCAAAATGACCATAATGATAATAATAAAGTAATGTGCTTTACAGGCTTGTCCAAGCCTCTCAAAGCGCCACACTGTAGTCATTATTCATTTCACCCTCGGCGATGGTAACCTACTACTGTAGCCATTGCCCTGGGGCAGACTAATGGAAGCACCCATACCGACCACCATTGCCAGCACACGCACACACCACGTTCATACCAGGCAAGGTGGGTGGCGTGTCTTGCCTGAGGACACAACAGCAGTTTTGACACTGCCGCTCCACTGTGGTATTCCCAGTCCCATCCAAGTACTAACCAAGCCCAGCCCCGAGATCATTAAGCCCCTCTGACCTCCACCAGCACTCACACACACACCACATCCATACAGTATGTGAAGTGTCTTGCTTATGGACACAATGACAGTTTCCACTAACGCCACTGCTGTAGTAGAACTTGGTTCACGTGGGAATCAGACCTCTGCTGTAACTGTCTACTGCTTGTCAATGTAATGCCATTTATTCTACCTTCATATTTCCACATTTTGACAGACATGTGTCCCCAACTTCTACCCTCTGCATGTGTGTGTATGTCCTGAATAATCTTATAGCCCAGGGGAATTCAATTATGTGCTGTAATGCAATCATGAATACTTCCTCCACACAACATTATTCAAATGTAATAAATATGATAAGGTCGTAACCAGCGCTGCACACGGCCCGCCTGTCTGTCTGTGTCACTGAGGTCCCAGAACACATTAGCATGTGTATACATCTCACTCACGCTTTTGAATGGTGCATGTCCCGTAAGTCACAGTAACAGAAGAGTTGACTCAAAACTCAGACAATCTTAGACTTCCTTTGGTTAAACTTTAAAAAAAGCATTCAACAGAGGTCAGCCACACTCTGTTACCATTGCATTGCTGTAAATGGAATAATACCAGCCCCAACCTCTGACCATTTAAATGTGTTCTAAAATATTACTTTAAAGCTACCATCTGTAATTAGACTGGCCGACCCGCCCCTATTGCATTCTCACATAACGCCAGTGGATGCTATTTACATTACTGCTGTCTGATATGTGCCAGGTTTGGTCTGACAGAAGAAGACTGACAAGTCTGACAGAGGCAGGGGAGGGGAGAGGAGAGGTGGGAACAGCTTTCACATCTGCCATCTACTGGTGAAAAAATCAAATAAACTTACAGATGGTATCTTTAAATCACAAGAAGACCTGTACTATGTGAATGATTGGATTACCCCTGCATGTGCTGTTGTGTTTATTTTTAGGTATATTTACTATTACTACAGTCTCATGTTTTATAAATGTGCAAAAAAAAAAAAAAAAAAAAAGCAAATATCACTGTAGATTAAGAGTTTTGTGTTGAGTTTTGTGCTTCACTCATTGATTCTGCACAAATCAGTCCCTTGTGATATTTTTGATTTTCTTTTTTCTTCATAAAGAGCCATAATTGTTTTGATCAGATCATTTGTTTTGATCAGATCATTTGTTTTGATCAGATCATGCATGCCCTTGACTGGCTAATCCACCTGTCAATCATGCCCATCTGAACTCGGAGATACAACTGCTGACCAGACTCACATCTTCATATAAAGTGTATTAAAATGTGTTCCATGTAATTTCGTTGCTCCCTCTGCTGGTTAAAGTGTGCATTGAAGCATGTTGAACTATAAAATTAGAAGCATACCTAGACTTAGACAACATGGTAGAAAGGCTATGCACATTCAGGAAAACTCAAAGTATTTTTGATGCACCTACAACATTACTGAAGTCTCAATGTTACTTTTCTGATGAAATGGAATGTTCCAAGTAGGGCATTAAACATATCTATCTCCATGGAGACAAGCAGGCAACGTCCAGGCACATAATGTCACCATGGAGGTAATAGACTCTGCTGGCTTGAAAAAAGGCTAGGAAGATGGGGCTATGGGGTTATCATTAAAAAAAAAAAGGTAAACAGTAACATAACATATTGCGAGATAAGGTCAATAATTCAATGTGACCTTTCCGCCTCTACACACACATCTTTGGAGTGCAGACAGTGTGAGGAAGAGAGAACCGAGCACAAGTACCGGACACATGAATCAAAGCTGGCGGCTTCTCACAATCGAACGCGAGCCTGATCAATGCAAACCCTCTGCTTTAACCAGAACGTGAGTGTCGAGAAAGGCGGCGCTCTACACGGCCAAGGCGAGGCCGGACGAGGCAGAGAGAGGCAGACTGAGGCAGAGAGAGGCAGAGTGAGGCAGAGAGAGGCAGAGAGAGGCAGAGAGAGGCAGAGTGAGGCAGAAAGAGGCAGAGCGAGGCAGAGGAAGGTAGAGTAAGGCAGAGCAAGGCAGCAAGAGGCTGAGAGAGGCAAAGTGAGGCAGAAAGAGGCCGGGCGAGGCAGAGAGAGGCAGAGTGAGGCAGGGTGAGGCCGAGTGAGGCAGGGTGAGGCCGAGCGAGGCAGAGCGAGGCAGGGTGAGGCAGAGCAAGGCAGGGTGAGGGAGGGTGAGGCAGGGAGAGGCAGAGCAAAGCAGGGTGAGGCAGAGTGAAGCAGGGTGAGGCTGAGCAAGGCAGAGAGAGGCAGAGCAAGGCAGGGCAAGGCCGAGCAAGGAGGAGCTCAGAGGATGGACTCACTCTGCATTGCTGTTACCGCAGAAATGATTTATTAGTTAGTTTTTCTTTCATTAATTGAGAACAAAAAAACATTGAGAACATTGAGAACAATGGAATAATAGGGCAGTGGTTGTGTCATTGGGAAAGACATGTCACACAGATTTCCAATGTATAAATAAGTGGCAGTATAATTGTATTTTGTACAGACTTTTTAAAATGTGTGATTTACAGGGGGATCAAATATCAAAATTTTATCAATATACTAAACCATGCACAGTAAATCCTCCAGCCAAGACTAAACACTTTTCCTGTATACAAAGACATGTAGTCTGGGACCCTGTATTATCTCCCTGAGCTGCAATGGGTGTGATTTGGCCTTTCAGGAGTGATGTGTACTGATAATACAGGGTGGGGATTGTTTTTCGGCTTTCTCCCTTGTTATAACATTGTTCCCTCATCAAAAACATGTCTGAAGAGGTTTTAGATGCCATCCATGCATGTTTCAGTGTTTTAGCAATCTCTCTCGGGCCCTATTTGAACCCTCCTTATGGTTAGCTGTAAGATTCTGTCCAATACTCCACCCATAAGCCTACATCATCTAATGCTCCCAAACAACAATTCTCCATAAGTATACAAAAACATGATACAAAACTGTACACAGCAACTTCACAAAATGTATGTGATGTTAGTAGTTTCATTAGCGCGATGCACTCTGATTGTGTTGTGATAGTGCTCTGAAGGGGGAGTGACTTAGCATGAACAGCAAAGGGAGGGGAGACTCAGCGCATCAAAAACAAAACTTGAAACTTATAAAACATGTTAATATGTTGTTTTTAGCCAATTTTGCATTTTCAAAGCAATAAAAGGAAACATGGTGATCTATATGTTAGCGGTTAATACCCCACAGAAGTTAAATACCCCCTCTTTAAAGCTAGGCTATATAAACGTTCTATCCCATTCATTGTAATGAGGCAGCAAAATAAAACATTTTTGAGGTTTGTAGCTAGCACTGATAAATGCTTGTTTATCTGTTCATTCCATTTGGCTATGACTATTAAGAGTCAATATCTAAGTTCCAGCTACATTTTTTTAATAAAATAATTTGTATGGCCGGATGAAATATAACTTAAACTGCATTGTGAAAATGTTGTGGCCCGCTATAGTTTTGAGGCATTATTGTCCAGACTTTCATTACATGGTTGTTATATTTAGTAAATTTCTGCGCTAATCGCTATGTCAATAAACCATACTAAACACTTCTTTAAGTCTGATGTTACTTACGTGTGGTCAGTGGTTGTCAGTCACCAAACCAGCCGTGGTTTTACATAATTTGTCAGGTTTGGAGGCTAATGCTAATCCCTACTGTAAACACAGCTATTGTTTATTGTTTGTTATATTATTTTGACTCCACAATAATATCCTAACACTTTTGATGCTGAAATCAACAGTCATCAGAGGTGGGTAGAGTAGCCAAAAATTTGTAAAATATTCAAAATAATATGACTCAAGTATAAATTACTCAAGTAAGAGTAAAGAAGTATTTGGGCAGAGTAACTTAAAGAGTGTCGGGATGTAACATCTGATATGTAATTTGAAGAACACATTAAATAATGCTCAAAATGTGGTATTTTCAAAGGATGGAAACAAAAATTGAGAAAGACAAATGTTCAAATCATTTCATATTGTCAACATAAAGTTTTTGTCACTTTAGACTTACTCACAGTGAGAGGAAGAACTAACTTTTACTCAAGTAAGAGTACTGTTACTTCAATAAAAATATTACTCAAGTAGGAGTAAAAGTATACTGCTAGAAAAGTACTCTGAAAAGCACAGTTTCTTCAAAATGTTACTCAAGTAAATGTAACTGAGTACTACCAACCTCTGACAGTCATTTTTGTAAACTTTCTGGTGCACTGCTAACTAACTATATTCCTCATGCCTTGACTTTATTTTTCTTCACAAAACAGGACTCAAACTTTAGGGTCTATTCTCAATTAGAGAGGGTTAAAGCTCCAGCTGTCCCTCCTCTCTCCAGCCTCGTCCCCAAAGACAGCGCAGTGTGAGCGGAAACCAGGCCAGGCTCATTTTCAAAGTCCGTGGAGGAGGCCATTTTACACATGGTTTAACGTGCTGCTGCCGGGAAAATTTGGTTCCATTTTGCAGTGTGGAGAGGAGTGCCACCTCTGCTCTGCTCAAACTGCTGATCTGTGCTCACCTGAGAATGAGCTGAAACGCATCACGCACACAAGGATGACTATGGCCCTGTGGGTGTGTGGAGACCATGCAACAGTCAGGTTTTAGCAAGGCAACAAGTGGGATCAGCGATATTAGCTAATGTTTTTATCCTGCCATATTATATACACATATACTACCAGTCCAAAGTTTCATTCAATGTTTTTTTTTTCTTTATGTTTACTACTTTCTATATTTTAGATACATAAGGCAAATATATGAAGAAAGATGTATGGAATGCAGCAAAGAAAAAAAAGGTAAATTACTCAACTAAATATATTTTATATTCACATCTTCAAAGTATCCACCCTGTGCTTTGTTGACAGTGCTGCAAACTCTCTCAGTGATCTTCATGAAGATAATACATATTACACACATGCTATGCTAGCTGTTATGTTTTAGCAATCCCTCATAAAAAAAATAAAAACATGCTTGAAGTGGTTTTCATCTGTGGATATTTGAGTGACCTTGTGGTCTCTCCCGGGCACTACTCAGACCCTCCTTTCGGTTAGTTGTATGCGACCACGCATCTTGTCTAAGGCTCCGCCCACAAGCCTACATAACCAGATGCCACCACCACACGACCCCTCCCTGCTCAGCACTCCAATCGTAGAAAAGCGAGTGGCAGAGACACAGCGTCAAAAATGAAACAGAAACTAAGTCATCTTTATGATACGTTGCTTTCTGTGAATATAACATATAGTTATGTGTTACAGTTAATACTACATAGACCTAAAATACCCCCTCTTTAATACCCCATAGAAGTAAAGTAACCCCTCTTTAATACCCTATAGAAGTAAAATAACCCCTTTTTAAATCCTGATGTTAAGTTTAAAGGGTCACTAAGAAAACACAGCTAGTAAAATGATAACAAAACTCTCAAAAATAGTGTGATTGCTGTTTTGAATAGCAGGACCATCGTTTATAATGAAAACCATCTCAGTATGTGGCAAACAGAGCTGTCCCTTCACATTTGTCTTAAACTTTAACAGTACATTTTTGTTTGAATGCTAAAATATCTTCTCATATTTATTACCAGGATATTACACCTTTTATTGTTTTTAAAATGCTAAATTCATCGAAAACAACATATTAACATATTTTAAAAGCTTCATTTCTGACGCTCTCAGTACCCCCGCTCCCCCTTCAGAGCACTATCACAACACAATCGCACATCGCATCAGGTTTGTGAAGTTGTAGTGTATTGTTTTGTCTCATGCTTTTATATATTTATGGAAAATGGCCGTGTGGGAGCATGGGTGACGTAGGCTTGTGGCCGGAGCTTTGTTCAGGCTCGTGCTACAAACCGTAAGGAGGGTTAGAATAGGTCCCGGGACAGAACGCTAAATTACCCAAACATGCATGGATGACATATAAAACTTTGTCAGCCATATTTTTGATGGAGGAACAACGTTATAACATGGTAAAAAGCTCCAAAAAGTCCATTTTGCATAATCCCCCCTCTTTAAAGAAATATCGGTATATTGATTTTTTGTCAGTATTGTCCATCTGTACTTTTAGCTGCCACACAAGCCCTGATATCTCACTCCCTCTTACATTTTCCTTGCTGCATTGTACTAAAACTCACTTAGAAGTCTTCATGACATCTTGCCATTCATCTCACCAAATTTCCCATTAAAACGCTTCTGTGGCCCCGATAATCAGCGAGCGAGAAAACCACGGCGGACAGCTAAATCCCACGATCGCTCCATTTTGTATGCACTGGTCTATGAGAACACCAGCTGCCCAGGGCCATCATGGACGTGAGCCCCAGCACAAAGCACCGAACCCTGGCTAACTCCATCACATGACTGACCCAGCCTCTCCGCACGAAAGGAAGACAAAGACCCCAATCGATTGAATTATTACGGCTAGAAGGCTGGATTAGCATATCACTAGTTCAGGGTCTCATTATCATATTTGCCTCAAAGATATTGTCAAATATGGATTCCACTAAAACTAAGGTAGCAGAAATCGATTTTGATGTCATTGTTGTGTTGGGCGCAAAAGTGCGGGTTCCCTGGGAGTTTTGCAGTAAAAGGTGTTAGACTAATTTACATTGATTATAACCAGGGATGAGTTAGTTGATATTTAGGTGATGGGAGAGGCAAATATTCATGTGGTTTTCAAGGTCAGCCATGTTGTTCACGGAGAGGGGTGTGTTAGTGTGAAGTCGAACAGAAGTCCATGTCCTAAGGCTACTGTCAAGAGTTCCACGTGTGCATGGATTACTTAACTGCATGTGTTTTTAGAACTAGTACTATGAAGAGCAATATGTCAACAGCCAAAAGTAACATCTTCATATATGTATATAATGATGTAGATTGGCATGTGGCATTATATTCATATTTATTATTCTTTTACATTAGCTTTAGCATTGTCTTTGTCATCCTCAGTTGTCCAGGTAGGTTCAAAATTCAATTCTGTCAACTGGACAAATGTTTTAGAGTGAAGTCTTTTCGCTGCTCATCCTGTTTCTGCAAATAACAGAAACTGTAAGTGGCTGTTAGTTTAAGTGTTGTTAGCTCCTCCCTTCAGACAGATATAAGGCAGTCCACCAGTGATCAGACCAGAACTGAAGAAACGGCTTGGATGAGCAGCCAAAAATCTTCACTCTAAAACTTCTGTCCAGTTGACAGAATTGAATTTTTCTTTTGCTATGGATCATACCTGGATGACTGAGGGATAACAAAGACATCATTTCAGTGTAGTTAGCGCCTCCCTTCAGACAGATACGAGGCAGTGTCCCATCAGCACTTGACCAGAACTGAAGAAGCTACTTGCATGAGCGGCGAAACTTCTTCACTCTAAAACTTTTGTCTAGTTTGAATTGAATAGAATTTCATTTTCTTTTGCTATGGCTTTAGCTATTCAAACGTATTTGAATATAATCAATGTAATCTGACATTCACAAACCTTATCTACAGTCTACCATCATAACCACAGAGGTCACCAGTGAAGTGTTTGCTGTATTTGAAAAGTCGTTAGCATGTTGAGTGATATGGTAAGTCCATATATGTTGTCCAATTCTTAAACATGTTTTATTTTCTGACCTTGTTTGATCAAAGATGTTGTACATGGTTTGTACATGGTTTTTTTTGTTTTTTTTACTTGAAACATGAAAAACAGAACTATTTCACTTTATTTTCACTATTTCACTTTCACTTTTCCTAATTATTCACCACAATTACAATAATTTAAAGTGCTTTTCACAACTGTTAGCATCCTTAGCAGTGTTTTGCTGTTACAGTAAAGCTAACAATAACTAGCATGCTAACAGTGCATCATCCTGGTTTGAGGAGGATAAAAACACAGCAGTCACATTTTGTCCTTAAGAGCTGCTTTTACATTCTGTTCTGGGGCTGGACAAATTTGACTTTATCACATGAAAAAAAAGGTTCTGCCCATTTAAACTTTTCAGTCATGTTACAGCCAGAATCAGAATCAGTGCTTTTCATTATGTTTGTTTGTTGTTGTTATAATCACTCACTATACAAAATGAGATATTGTTTTGATCGAAGGTAACTTCCTTCGTCTCTATCAGATCACACCTCATTGATTTGGCATTGTAATTAACAGCCAGCTCTAACATTTGTCACTATACGTCCCTCACAAATGTCTGAATGATTCCATTATAAAGCGTGCACCTGCTGCTGCTCTGTGGTCCTGGCTGTGTACTTACAAGAGCTTTCTGATTGGATTAGACAAACATATGGTAACAATTGTCTGGGAAAGTGACAGACACGAGCTGCATACAGAATCAGTATGACCAACTTAAAGTGATGCTGAGGTGAGTTAAAGCAGAGACTGTATATATAAAAAGACATAGCTAACCTGCCAGCTGCTGCATTCCAAACAGGAAGTGAGCATGGCCACGATTCGGTTCCATCGACTCTGGTTCAATTTCACTTCACACTGAAAAACTGTGGCCCCTCTCTCTGTAACTGCTGCTGTCAGACTTGTTAGTTTGGTCTTAACATGTTCATATTAACCCGCTCTACATGATTCTGGTGTTTTTATTTTGCTATTTTGTCCATAAATCAAGAACATTGAATATAAACATTAATTACAGACCAACCATCTGCCTTCTTTCCCCGAGCATTTCTCCTAGCATTAGGAACAGGTTTGATTGACAGCGTTGCTAAGTGCAGGAAGGGGCGTTACCTTCAGCCTGGCACCGGATTGGCTTTTTGGTTGATACTCATTATCAAAATTTCAAATAATTGCTAGCCTCCATGAGCTTCATTAGGCACACTGCCACTTCTTTATACAGTCTCTGGTTAAAAGGTATAATTGTATGCATTTTTTTTTTTTTTTTTTAATTTTTGTACAACAAAGGGTGCCAGCAGGGCACTTAGATCAGGTTACAAACAAAAGCTAACATGTCTGTCACTCATATCTCAATGATCTCTCTGATGCTCTGATGGTTTATTGGGGACCCATCTCCAGATCTTGAGCTAGTCTTGGTCAGGACTATCTTAGCTGGAGGATTTGACCTATTTTGCACGTTTTGGGTTGATGAGGGAAACTGGAGTGCCCGAAGGAAACCCACACAGACACAGGGAGAACATACAAACTTCACACAGACACAGGGAGAACATACAAACTTCACACAGACACAGGGAGAACATACAAACTTCACACAGAAAGGCCTGGGCGGCACAGGAGTTGAACCCAGAGCCTTCTTGTGAAACATGAACATACACCAGTCAAAAGTTTGGACACACCCTCTCATTCTTTTTTTTTTTTTTTCCACATTTTAGATATATATGGAAGACATCTGATCTATGAAGCAAAATATATGGAATTATGT
>KN481142.1:0-20226 GCA_000787095.1 Periophthalmodon schlosseri
GCGATGACGCGAGACGACCGCGACACGGCCGCGATGACGCGAGACGACCGCGACACGACCACGATGACGCGAAACGACCGCGAGGATGTGATGACGCGAGACGAGCGTGGGGACGAGAGACGAGCGCAAGGACGTGGAGACATGAGACGAGCGCGGGGACATGAGGACGCTAAACGAGCGCGAGGACATGAGGACGCTAAACGAGCGCGAGGACATGAGGACGCTAAACGAGCGCGAGGACGCTAAACGAGCGCGAGGACATGAGGACGCTAAACGAGCGTGGGGACGCTAAACGAGCGTGGGGACGTGAGACGAGCGTGGGGACATGAGACGAGCGTGGGGACGTGAGGGACAATGCAGTCAGTTTGAAATAAAACTGCAAGGAAACTGTGGCCTTTCTGAGATTATGATGCAAGAAATGTCACCTGCTCCAGTGATGAGGGAATACTTTGGAAATGTATTCACATGGACCAGAGTACTGCATTCTGAATACTTTTACACATTTAAATTCTAGAGTAAAAACACAACAGGATTAAAAATGGCTTCATATTTGTTTCACTGTTTGTTCTGTTGTTTCATTGGAGAAGTTCAAATCTCACCACAAGAGCTGAGTTTGATATTTTTTTCTGATTCTGTGCAGTTTGAGCCTAAATGTGTGATCAAATACCTCCATGTATTCATTTGATTTTATACAAGTAACTGTACTCTAAATACCAGAGTAATGGTACCGGATACAGTTACTCATAATGAGTATTCTGAATGTACTCAGATTGTGTTTTTTTATATTTATGAACAGGGCGGGACATTGAACTGAGCCAGGAGCTTATTTTATTTAGCCAGCATAGCATTTATTTTTATTTGGCTAGCATAGCATTCTGACTAGCTATTTGACTTGACACATAGACTATATTCTTCAGGAGGCCAGATATTAAAAGATTCACTAACTTTTGCTGCTTGTCTCCATGGAGATGTTCTCATTTTGCCTGTATGGAATGTTCCACTGTGTGGCATTGAATTTTTCAAAAAGACCTAGATCTACCAAAGACCAGATCTAACCTGTAACTTATTGTGGTCGCATCATCTGCTTGTCTCCATGGAGTTTGAGATGGGTCTAATGCCATACTGTGGAACATCTCAGGAAAAGCATCATCTTGGAGACGAGCAGGTGGGGGACCCCAGTGGCTGTTCTCCCTGATTATAACCTACAGATTTTCCAGTAGTATTTTGTTTATTACTTCAGACTTGTTGTCATGTTCACTCTGCTCTCGTTCTGTCGTCTTGAGTCTCTTCTTTCCTCTAGCGTAGCCTCTTTGGGATTAGCTTGTCCGCGCTCCAGCTGAACCCTGCCAGGCCCATCCGAGTGCACTGTCTGTGACTAACACTGGCTAATGCTACGCTAACAGCTGCTAGTACACATCTAGTAACACTGTAAACGGTGGATTTGTTTTTCCTGTTTTCTAACCAAAGAAACAAAGAGCGTGAGACCAGATGAACGTGTTAACACAACCCTGGACGAGTGTTTTCACAGCTCTGAGTAAACACAGAGGCGACTGAGGCAGATGGCGAGAGTTTATCAAGAAACGATGCTTAAAACAGTCAAATGGTTGTTTTTTTTCTTTCTTGGTTCTACCTCTTCTACTTGTTACTGATTTCACTGTCAGGGTTTTAGCACTTTTCTGAGGAAACATCTATCAGGATTACCCCCAAAAATCTGTCTAGATGTTGCAGTACCAAATTTTAGTTCATTAGGGAGTGAAGAAACAGAACGCTTTTGTATTTATTCACGACTATTGAACAAAACGGTGAAAATCATTATGCAAAATGTACTTTTGTTGAGTTTTGAGCCATGTTACACTCATGTCCCTGTGTCAGACAGACCTGGAATTGGGTTTTTGCTTCATTCAAACTCCATTCATCCAAAATCGTCTTCTCTGATAAGTCAAAAATGTGCAATTTGCATTTTACCCAGATTGTTGTGTCATAGCTAAAAATCAGAAGTAAAAAAGGGAAACTGGATTATTTGGATGTATTTCATAACTATTTAATTATACTTTTGACTAGAGATTGATATGTGTTTTTTCATGGACAATACCGATTGTTTAGAATCCAGAGCAACCGATGACCGATGAAACCTGCTGATATTTTTGGGCCAATTATGATTGTAAATAATTGTATTCATTTATTTGGAGCAGATTAATGAACACAAGTAGTCAGTACATGTGTCCAGTTCACTTAATGCACATTTCACATATTTTTCTTATTTAAGAAAGAGAAAGAGGAAAACTATGTATGTGATTTAAACTTACTACAAACTGATCCTTTCTTACCACAGACCTTTAAGAGAGCTGTGGTCACGTTTAGTGCTGTTTTCTCTTCACATTAAAGTGTTAATATAAAGCTTTGTGTGTTTGAGGGCAGCAAATGCACCAAAGCAAAACATCGGCCTGAGCTGGAGATTTAAGGCCAATATCAGATCCACTAAAAGTCCCAAATGTGTTTCTTAATAAAGACTGAACTGAACTGAACTGTATTGACCAGAGATCCAGAAGAGGTCCTCAGGAGAAGTTTGTTCTGCTCATTCTGGAGATAAAGACGACATTATCTTTGTTGCGTCTCACGATGAAATAAAATGGCCCACAAACGATTATAGTTCTACCTTTTTATCACGATAAACCATATTTTTGTTTATGTCCATCTCTGATCTCTACTTTTGACACGTGATGTTGGCTCTTACTGGGCCAGCACTGGTCTCCTCGATTGCCCTGACCACCCTGACCACCCTGACCACACGCCACTGTTTTTGAAATGTCACAATCTCAAAATAGTGAAGACATTTTGTACGTTCCGTTTACTCGTTGTGCGTCTCTAATTTCATTTGGAGTAACCGAATGTAATCAGAGGAACCCGTCCATGTTTGTGAATGAAAGGCAGCGAGCCACAGCCGCCTGGACTTTACCGTCAGTGGACAAATCCCTGCCCACGTTGCATTGGAAGAACTCCTGTATTTAAAATAGACTGTTAAAATATCCAAATGTGTGTGTAACTGGAGACGTGTGCTTCTAATTTGGTCAGGTTAGCTATTTTAGGCTAGCTATAGCGTCACAAGTATGAGGCGTTTGTAACCTGAGCTCTGATGTATTTTTACCTCACCTGATCCAAAACAGTTGTGAGGAGTTTGCCTACTTCCACGCTCTGGAAAACAATTCCTTGTTTAGGAAAGTAAATGTATAAGCAGCATAAACATGACAGATGGAGCCTACGAATAAGGGTGGGCCGCATGTCATAAAAATAAACACTTCCTTTTGTAACAATACTTTAAATGTTGTAGGAAAGAACATGAAACACTCAGATGTGTCTGAAGCTGCTTTTCTCACTGTGGATCTGCAGTAAAATACATTTTACCGCAGTATTCTGTAACTAAATACATTTTCAAAGTATTCCCCCGTCACTGTGTCTGTGTGACTGCAGCCTAAATCGAACATACATTCTCATTTAAGTGCATGCTTGCCTCTCCACAGATCTGACCTGTAACATGGCCTGGTGGTATTTAACTAGTTTCTTACAGATACAATTTTAATGTATAGCATGTTATTTATCTGCAGGTGACAATGCCAGGTTACAGCTCAGATCTGTGGAGAGGTGACCCTGCTCCCATAAGAATGCATGTTTTTCAAAGTAGTGATACTTTGCAGCTATTGTGAAGCCAACTGTAGGCACTGCTCTGTCTGTTGTGAAGCCAACTGTAGGCACTGCTCTGTCTGAAGCTCTGTTAAACTTTAATTTGAGCTTTATTTTAACGCAATCTGACCATAAAGAACTGAAGTATCTGAACTACAACACGTGAGCTGATTTGTGCTGTTAAACAAGTCCCTCTCAAAGAACATTACAGTCACAAGCTACCTAGCATTAGCTTTAGCATTAGCCAATAGTTTTTCAGTGAGTCACTCTCACCTTTGTGTAAAATCAAACTCCTAAACAGGACCATGAGCTCGGATTGATCACAGGGTCTTTAAATCACTTTTGTATTTTTTCTTGAGTTTTCAGATGGTCTGAACATGTTTTTGTCAGTGTTTGCTAATGTGCGCATCGTGTCCCCATGGTAACTGCTGAACATTCCACCATAGACATACATGTAGAACACGCCCAGTGTGCTGTCCCTGCAAAGTATCAATTTTGTTAGCGTTAAAATTGCCTGTAATTGAATAACATTCATTCCAGACAAAGCTCTAATATCTCTATGGAAACAAGCTGGTGGTGGACCCTCCACCAGAAAAGTTACATAGTGCACCTTTAAATTAAGGCAATATTAAGCAGCTGACTCTTTCTGCTTTGCTGTGATTGGTTAACTCCACATGTCACTCACTGGCTCTGACCAATGGGAGGCGTGGGGCAGAAACATGTTTGTTTGGTCTTTACTGTTACGATGAATAAGTCATGGCCCTTCTGTGAGCCATCTGCGCCGTGATGGTGCAAAACATAACATATATTTACAAAGTTTCTGTGATATAAAGCCCCAGTGCGGAACTTTTCATCCAAAAATAGGCTGAAATAACAGCATGTTTTTTGTTTTTTTTTTCATTTTGTTTAAAAAAACAGAAAAACCTCGTCCTTACTGTGAGCGAGCTCGCATCCCCACAGACCTGACTGTTATTTGACTCTTGTCTCCATGGAAATTGGCTTTAGTATTCCACAGCATGGCATGAAACGTATCTGTCTCCATGGAGAATGTTCCGAAGTATGGCTTTAACTTTGTTTCCGTATCATGCAGGTGACTTTATAACAGCAGGTGGCTGTAGACGGGAGAGCAGAGATGTGTTTACCATAATATGAATGTTGAGGCAGTTTTAACACACCACCGTCACAAGTTACACTCAGAAATAATACTTTATAAGTTCTGATTTTAAATAATTTTTTTTTTTCCACATAGAAGTAAACATGCTCTTCAGGTGCTATTTCCGTTTCCGCGGCAATGACCCAAATGTGTTAAGTATGTGCTGCTGTGGCCAAGTTTGTGGTGTTTTTCGTACACAGCCGGAGCATTCCTGAGTTATGTAAGAGTAAATGTTTTTATGTGTGAGATGGAAATGCACTTAAATTGAAACATGTTGGGAGTGTGTCCTCGTGCTTGAGCTGTGGATGAGGCTGAATTTACAAAAATATCTATTAAAAATATAAACTGAATTTTTATGACAAGCATTGGGACTATGTTTAGATTAGCAATTTATGTTTAAATAATAGGATTCAAAGTTCACATTTTAAACGTGTCCAGGCGAATTAACAAAAAGAAATGTGAACTAGTGTTGTCACGATACTACAATTTCAAAGTTCATTCCAGTACTAAGGAATAGAGTCGATACCGATCCCACGATGATGATAAAAACACTTTCTTTAGACAGTAGAATGTGATTTTCCACATTAAATGGCAGTACTTTGTTTTATATTCCCATGTGGTTTTCATTTCTGTCAGTGGGACTGTTTTAGTATCGATAGCTGCTCAAACGAGGATCTAGTTTTCGGTACTAGTTTTAGTATCTGATTCTCAATACTTTTGACAGCCATAACATGTTAGCTGCCTTTGCGTTTTGCTAATTCCGTTCATTGAAATAGTGATTTTGATTCAGTTGCGAGTCGCCGCTCTGTGACGAGTCCAGAGGAAACAGGAGGCACGCTGCGTCTGACCCGCTGCATGCGATTGGAACATGGTTGGTACTGTACATTCTGGAGGCTCTGGCACGCATCTCCTAGCAACAGACCACAATGGAAGAAAGGGAGAGGGACACAGGCAGATAAATATGGAACAGGAGAGAGGGAGGGAGGGATGGAAAGACGAGAGAGGGGGAGATTGGGAGAGAGGTGGAACAAGAGGCTGGTTAAGTAGTAGTGTAGTGCTCACTGCTGTGTTTTACTGTGATGATTTGTAATAACACTTGTAATGTTTATAATGTTTCAAACGGTTCACGTGTTTTCTGCAAAGCTTCTTAAATTGTTTGTCTAATTTCATTTAAATCAGTTCTTTAAGTGAGACTTTTTTTTATCTGGTAATAGTTTGATTCAACTGGGGCTCGATTCACCAGGGAACGCTTCATTATTTATAATGAAGCCAAAAGCCAAAACATCTGGATCGGGACATACCTGCTTTTCTCTTTTTCTTTATACCTTCCTACCACAGACTGGACATAGACGTACATGGACATATCTAACCTGCTAGCCGCCGCTTTCCAAACAGGAAGTGATCATGGGCACACCCCCGGCTCCATCGACTCTGGCTCCAATTCACTTGAAAAACTGTGGCCCCTCTCTCTGTAACTGCTGCTGTCAGACTCGTCATTTTGGCGTTAAAAACACTAGGATCATTTTATTTCACTATTGTGTCTGTAAAACAAGATATGAACGTTAACAGACAAATCAGGCGCCTGAGCAGCAGGTTTGATGACAGCGTTGCTAAGCGCCCGCTGTCTGCTAAACCAGTGGTGCGGGCAGGAAGGGGTGTTGCCTTCAACAGCTTCGTTCCAGATTGGCTCTTTCGTTGCTATGATACTCGCGGTCAGAATTCCAAATATGGAACTGGGCTCCAAATTGGCCCCTATAACTGCTCTAGCCTCGATGAGCTTCATTTGGAGCCTGACGCTGTGGATGACGTCACACTCTCTTAGTCCACGTCTGTGGTCCCTCTGTTTTCTGGTCAGTTACATCAATGTGTGTGTTTACTTCTAAATGGTTTTGCGTCAATAGGAGTGTATTTTGTTCTTTAGTCTGAAGCCACTGCTGCTTCAGTCCTGGGGTCAGTAGATCATGTTTCCTGTTCAGATCTGCTTCACTGATTGCACTTTGTCTCTATGGATAATTCCCTGTTCTTTGCTGTTTTATTGTTGAGGAGGTCACATGTCGATGTGAGTAACATTGGATTTGGACAAAGGGGACATTATAATAGTAAATGTTATTGGTAAAGACACTGAAAAATGGAAGCTTATGTCTCCTTTTACATTATATTTACACTAACAGTGTTAATAAACATTATATTTACACTAACAGTGCTAATAAACATTATATTTAGACTAACACTCACACTTTTATTCACTTTATTCCGGACGTTTCCGTTTCCAAACTCTTCATTGAAATGAATGGGATTCTGCTTAGCTGGGAGTGCTACCACAAAGACAGTGGTTTAGCGTGTAGAGGGGCTGAATAAGGTCACTACAGAGGGACATCAGTCTGAGTCTGGATGGCTGTGTTTTGATACGGACGGACCATGCGTGTCCCTGATTGGCTAATCCGCCTCCACCAGTCAATCACGCCCATCTGAACTTGGGGAGATTCACCACAGACCAGACCAGCAGTGAGGAAGTGTGTGTTCTCAAATTGTGATTTCGAGTCTTGTCATGGTTCATTCCTGGTTTAGTCCTGGCTCAGAGCTGGTTTAGTCCTGGTTTAGTCCTCGTTAAGTCCCAGTTTCAATAGTGGGTCTCTGTGTGTGTGTGTGTGTGTGTGTGTGTGTGTGTGTGTGTGTCTGTGTGTGTGTGAAATCATCCTTATAAACATGGATTCTTATTTCTTTAAGTAGACTCATCTCTCCACAGATCTGACCTATAACTTTGCCTGATTGTGCTTAAATGCTTTCCTCCATGGCTGGTTAGATAGAATTAATGCCATACTGTGGAACATTTCAGACAGCGCAATAACCTCCCCATGAAGACAAAGATGCTGCAGATGAACGCTCTATCAGATAAGTCCCACAGTGTAGCTTTAATGGTGTCCTACACACTCTCGTTTGTCATTGGCTCGTTCTCTTTGTCCACTTCAGATCAACATTTCCTGAACTGTGTTAAGATTTTGTGGATGAAACGTTTTCTTTCTGATTGGCGTCGGTCTGAGTGGCTCCTGAGCCGTGGTCTCGTAGTTGTTCTGCAAAGTAAAGGTCGAGTGGCTACGGCTTTGGTCCCGTCTGCAGAGGAGTGGAGGGGGGGAGGAGGGGAGGAGGGGAGTAGAAAAGTTCCATTGTACTCCTTTAAACAAATCCCTGTCCCTGTGGTGCCTTATGCTCAGTGTTGTTGTTGATCTGGTGCCAGAGGACGCGGCCTGCAGAGGGCGAGATAGAGTGTGGTTCCTGATAAGACTATACCGTTAATCTGTTACGAAATACATTTTCAAGGTCCTATAGTACTCCTTAGTACTCCACAGTACTCCATATGCAATGCAGTTTCCTCATCACAAACAGACCTGGAGTTGTTTTGTTTCATTCACACATGTTTAACACACAAACCCTGCATATTTAGGCTGAGTTCTCCTCTCAAATTGAAAACACTCTGCTCCACCTTGTGATGTCATGTAATACAGTAAGTGTTCCACTGTGTTTTTAAACTCCACACACCTTCACTAGAATCATTTGGATCATTTCAGTCCTGGAATTGCCAATCTCTACTGAACTAAAGGTAAAAGCACTAGAATCTTTGGATCATTTCAGTCCTGGAATTGCCAATCTCTACTGAACTAAAGGTAAAAGGAGCTGTTAACTTGAAAACTACCACTTCATGACATCACAAGGTGGAACAGAGCATTTTGAGCTTTGGAGATGTAGACAGACTAATAATAAAGGGTTACTCAAACATAATATAGGACCTTTAAATGAAAACGGTGAATCCTAATGTTTTTCACCACCAGAAGCCATCAAAAAATCCACACAAAGCTTCATATTAAACTTTAATACAAAGAGAAAAGTGCACAAACGTGACCACAGAGAAAGAGCTCTCTTAAAGGTTTGAGGTAAAAAGGGTTTTGGGGGAGTTTGTAGTAAATTTTGATGACATAACATGGGGAAAATAATCAAAATCAGGCCAAAAATATCAGCTCTGGAGTCTAAATAATCGTCATCGGTCATGAAAAAAAAAACAACAAACCACATATGGGCCAATCTGTACTTTTCCACAGCCTCAGCGTTGCCTTACACCTCACCTGGAACCTGGACTGGGCTTTCTGCTTTCACCTGTTTGAATTTGCAAAATCATTGGTTCGAAGTTTGACTCCAGATTCAAAATGTGAGTTTCTTGGCTTCGTCGTGACTGAGCCCAAACCTGTTCATTATAAACCAGGTGACAGGACGTGTTTCCACAGAGAGGAGAGAGAGAGAGAGACAGAGGGAGAGAGAGGGAGAGAGAGAGAGAGGAAACCTGTTCATTATAAACCAGGTGACAGGACGTGTTTCCACAGAGAGGAGAGAGAGAGAGAGACAGAGGGAGAGAGAGGGAGAGAGAGAGAGAGGAAACCTGTTCATTATAAACCAGGTGACAGGACTGAGAGAGAGACCGAGAGAGACCGAGAGAGACCGAGAGAGACCGAGAGAGACCGAGAGAGACCGAGAGAGACCGAGAGAGACCGAGAGAGACCGAGAGAGACCGAGAGAGACCGAGAGAGACCGAGAGAGACACAGAGAGACACAGAGAGACACAGAGAGACAGAGGGAACCTGCAGGATGTATATAAACCAGGTGACAAGACAGAGAGAGACAGAGAGAGACAGAGAGAGACAGAGAGAGACAGAGAGAGACAGAGAGAGACAGAGAGAGACAGAGAGAGACAGAGAGAGACAGAGAGAGACAGAGAGAGACAGAGAGAGACAGAGAGAGACAGAGAGAGACAGAGAGAGACAGAGAGAGACAGAGAGAGACAGAGAGAGACAGAGAGAGACAGAGAGAGACAGAGAGAGACAGAGAGAGACAGAGAGAGACAGAGAGAGACAGAGAGAGACAGAGAGAGACAGAGAGAGACAGAGAGAGACAGAGAGAGACAGAGAGAGACAGAGAGAGACAGAGAGAGACAGAGAGAGACAGAGAGAGACAGAGAGAGACAGAGAGAGACAGAGAGAGACAGAGAGAGACAGAGAGAGACAGAGAGAGACAGAGAGAGACAGAGAGAGACAGAGAGAGACAGAGAGAGACAGAGAGAGACACAGAGAGACACAGAGAGGCACAGAGAGACACAGAGAGACACAGAGAGACACAGAGAGACCTGCAGGATGTATATATAAACCAGGTGACAGGACTTGTTTCCACAGAGAGACCTGCAGGAGAGAGAAAGAGAGAGCGACAGATTTAGCTCAGAGAGGAAACCTGCAGGATGTATGTAGGGCTGTCAAAAGTATTGAATCAGACACTAATCAATACTAAAACTAGTATTGAATCATTTTTCACAGGTATCAATACTAAAAGTCCCATTGACAGAAATGAACCTTTCCTGAATATGTGTAGAATGATGTTGAGCTTTATCTTTCACAAGTATAAGACACACAGACTAGTACACGCCCATGGACCACTATGGAACCTGCTGGACCACTGAGGGATTACACAGATATAAGGCCACATGGGAATAGAACACAAAGTACTTAGACAATAGAATGTGATTTTCAACATTAAATGGTTGTAGTGTCTTAACCAACTGAGCCACTGCCGCAAATAAGAATATTTTTGAGAAGGATGAGTGTTTGTCCACTGATCTGATGCTCCACATAAACATCATTGGTCTGATTTACAGGTTGGCGGTGCGATTCCTGCTCCCACAGATGAATACTGTCGTTGTGTCCTTGGGCAAAACACTTAACCCACTCCCCCCAGTGTCTGTGTACACTGGCGTATGAATGTGTGTGCGCGAATGGGTGAGTGGTTCTTGATGTAAAGAACTTTGAACCTTGAAGGTGGAAAAGCGCTGTATAAAAATATGAGCGTTTAGTATGAGTGGGCTCGCCTCTCCATGGATCTGATCTGGAACTTGGACTTTAATGCCATACTGTGGAACTTTGTGAGTGATTATAATCAGGGTAAATGATCTTAAATGGCCTTTGAATATACACGTTTATGTCATTTGCTTGTGATCTTTGATTGTCTCCTGGAACTCCTGAACTGGAAAAATGGCAGAAAATTGCAGAATCTCGAGACAAAAGCGCTGAAAAAATGACTCAAAGTCTGGCGTCCTGCGGCTTCAGAGGCTGAGGAGTCAGAGCTGTGACTCAGGAGGTCGAGTATCAAAACATTCTTGTTACAGAAAGAGATGTTCTGTCTGTAAAAGCCTGAAATGTGCTTCAGACTTGTGTGGTTTTAAGTCACCATCCTGCAGATAGGGGGCGCAAAGGAGCAGCTCAGCTCAGCTTGGGGGTTTTCACTTTCACCTCGTCTACGACCAGGTTTGAGAATATTCATTTATTCTGATTGACTAAAGTCTTTGTTTTGATATAAATAACCACTGACCCTGGACAGAGGTGAAAGAAGTACTTACTTTGTTACTTAAGTAAAAGTACAGATATAAGAGCAAAAAAATACTCAAGTAAAAGTATCACATGAAAAAAATCTACTTAAGTAAAAGTATTAAAGTACCTGTTTAAAAATGTACTTAGAGTAAAAAGTAAAAGTAATTCTCTCAGATTTTGAATTTCACTTCAAATGTGGTGATTTTGATAAAGATTTGAGATGAATTTTGTTCAACAGAAACAACTGAATCGATCGGGTTTTTTTCCCATTTTTATTTGTATATTTTTGTTTGTTCAAATGTTGTTGTTATGAACGTGTTAAAATAAACCCTCAGCCTTTTCAGCAGGTCTCACACAATAATAAAAAATACTTTTACTTTTCAGTCCAGTTCAAAAATGTAGTGGAGTAGAAAGTACAGATACTGCTCTCAAATATAGTGAAGTAAAAGTAAAAAGTATCCACTGTAAAATGTACTTAAGTAAAGTACAGATACATAAAATTTGCACTTAAGTACAGTACTTTACTATTTTTACTCCATTACATTCTCTGCCCTCCCTGTCTGAGGTGAAGGAAGGGTGGGGGGGGCTGTTCGGTCTGATACACGACCAGAACATTCCAGAACATTCCTCACAGGTTTCATTTAGAGGCCCTTTGTGATGCTCTGGGAAACTGTAGCTCTTTTTAAATAAAGGTCGTCTTGGTTTGTGATGCTAACACTAATTAAACATGGAGGAGGGGCTCTGGGTTTATCTACACCACACGAACATCAGGGGAAGCACTGCAGGAGTTTGAACATTTGAATAAAAATCTATTCTCCATAATGATTTATGCAGATGTGTTGATGTTTGTGCAGTGAATAAACAGGACAGTTTATATTTTTGTAGGTTTGCTAAAGCTGGAGTCTTTTATATTGTCAATTAGAAATTATTTTTAAAACTGACGGTTGGATGAACGTTACTTCTACTTCCTCATGTTTTAACTTTGACTTTCTTTGTTATTTCTTAAAAAAGAGAAAATAAAACAGAAAAAAATACTTTAAAAATCTTGACAAATTTTGAATTTTAGTGTTGTTTTCATGACAATTGTGAAGTGTCTTGCCCAAGGATTCTACAGCAGCATGAAATGTTGAGGGCGGGAGTAGAACCAGCAACCTTTTTTTTTTTTTTAATTTTACGAAAGTCACTGCACCTCCTGGGCCACTATTGGCCCATTTGGTTAAAAATATAAATCTATTTCTTAAAGCGAGTCTTACGAGTCTTGGAGCTTATTCATGGCTCATGAATCGACTCAGACGTCTGTGAACGTGTGAATCTCAAACGATTCTCAAAGAACTCTGTTTATATGGCACCAGCACAGTTAGATAATAACACAAATTGAACTGGCTATAAGTAGAAATTCATCAATCCAGGGTTTTCAGTTCTGATACTGATTCTGATATGAACCTATATCAGAGACTGAAAACAGCAGTTATTTACTTTAAACTAAAATATAATAATCTGATCCAAATGTGTTATGGAGCAGTTCATTATCTCTGAGGTAACGACAGAACAACTTTGTGTAAATAAAAGTTCAAACATTCTGAGACTTTCTGGACCGACTACGACCGATTACGACCTGTAAATAAACTTATTACATCAGTGTATCTGTCCATCAGGATATCGACTGAACCGATATTTGGAGTCGATATCCAATACCAGTATCAGATCAGTGCGTCCCTAGGTCTCATCATGTCATTTGTATAATAAGAGGAGGGGAGGAGGATGTTGGCTGGAGGGTTGGAGCCACTGGATCATTTTCACATTTATTTCTCCAGCTGAATCGGCCGTTTCACTTTTAAAGACGCAGTGTTGTTTTTGTGTGAGATGGTCTTCATTTTGAGTCAGTTCACTGAAACGCAGGGCAGGTCTTGGTGGACTGCAGCCTTAGGGAGCGACTCTACCCGAAAAGTTACATTGCTTTAAATATTGAGACAAAACTGGGACTAAATGTGTAATAAAACCTAGACTAGACCAGAACTAAACCAGGTCTGAAATGGGACCAAACCTAGTCTACATCAGGACTAAACCAGAACTGGACCAAGACTAAACCAGGTTTACTTCAGGACACAGCCCAGATCTTTACTTGAGTCCTTTTTAGTTACTTTTTATTTCTATTTGAATTATTATATTTTGAAGTAATTTGTTTTGCCTCTGCACCCACCGCCCTCCAACCACGAGTCCTTGTTTGTGTGAGATTATTTCAGGCCTCGGACTAAATGAACTGGAACGATTATTATGGGATGGATCTGATACTGGAGAGGACAAACCTGTTTACAGCAGCAGATGAACAGAACAACTGTCCAGCAACTGATGGAGCGACGATAACAACGGTGCTAGCTGTAGATGTGGGCCTTCATATAATACTCAAATAGACTCTTGTGAACTTTAAGTCATGTTCTAATGCTGTTCCCTCCTCAAAAACAGACCTGGAGTTGTGTTTTGTTTCATTCACACATGTTTTAGTAACACTTTATTATTAGTCTGTCTACATCTCCAAAGCTCAAAATGCTCTGTTCCACCTTGTGATGTCATGAAGTGGTAGTTTTCAAGTCAACAGCTTCTTTTGCCTTTAGTTCAGTAGAGATTGGCAATTCCAGGGCTGAAATGATCCTAATGATTCTAGTGAAGGTGTATGGAGTTTAAAAACACAGTGGAGCGCTTCCTGTATTACCATATGACATCACGAGATGGAACAGAGTTTCAGTTTGAGAGAAGAACTCAGCCTAAATCTGCAGGGTTTGTGTGTTAAACATGTGAATGAAACAAAACACAACTCCAGGTCTGTTTGTGACGAGGAAACATTAGAACAGATCAGATCAGTGTCATATTCATCAAACTCATGATTCACCAGTTTAATCTGTCTTTATGTCAATACGTTGGTTCTTGACGCTTTTTTCTGCATAAATAGTAATTTTTGGATGAGCTCCCCCTGCAGGTGTAGTCTTGTGAGTGCAGTTTGGGTCAGATACACAGAGACACGCCCCCTTTTTAGTCAACCAATCGATCGGCAGCACGTCTTTAGTCCAGACCAAGAGTTTCTTTAGTCAACTACAGTAGTACACAGTAGATAGTACATGTACACAGTAGATGATAGATGTACACAAACATGGAGGCGGAGTCTAGGAGTAGAACGGTCTGGATCACTATAAGAACTGTATGTGTCTGATATGGCTCTGGTCCAAAGAGCCATATAGTGCGGCTCTGGTGATGATGCCGTTTGCTCTGCTCACTTTAATTGTCCACACTCTCTCCTATTAGAACTCTACAGGGGACAGAAGTACACACGTTTACATTTCTTACTCCAGCAACCAGTGAAAATGTATTAGTGTTGCATTATTTATTCACTTCCACACAGGGGCGGTGGCTTCCTCTGTCGTTTTGACACAGTAAAGCTGCCAATCTGAGCCAACAGCCGCCTGACCACCAGCCGCCACGTTCCAAATAGGAAGTTCTCGTGGGCGTACTTCCAGCTCCACCGACTGAAAAACTGTGGCCTCTCTCTCTGTAACTGCTGCTGTCAGACTCGTCATTTTGGTCTTAAAATGTTCGTATTAACCCGCTCTACATGATCCTGGGGTTTTTATTTCACTATTGTGTCTGTAAATCAAGATATGAACATTAATAACAGACAAATCAGGCGCCTTCTTTACCCGAGGTCGCTCCTGCTAGCATTAGCTGCACAGGTTTGATTGACAGCGTTGCTAAGTGCTCGCTCCCTGCTAAACCAGTGGTACGAGCGTGAAGGGGCGTTACCTTCAACAGCCTCGCTCCAGATTGGCTCTTTGGTTGCTGTGATACTTGTGGTCAGAATTCCAAATATGGAACTCTGCTCCAAATTAGCCCCTAAAACTGCTCTAGCCTCGATGAACTTCATTTGACTGTTAGCCCTTAAACTGCTCTAGCCTCGATGAACTTCATTTGACTGGAGCCGAACGCTGTGGTGACGTCACACTCTCTTAGTCCACTTCTGTATACAGTCTGTGGTCTTGCTCAAGGGCACATAAACGGTAAACACTAGTTGAATCTAACCCCTGAGATACTGCTCTCGTTGTTGCCTGTAAATGGTGCGTCCTCGTTTTCTCTTTTACCAGGACCAGACCAGACTCTCCTCCTGCGCTGTTTAGCACCTATTACATGCTCCAAAACACAGGGAACTACTCAGAGGTGGAAACAGGATGGAGTGGGACCGATTAAGACGTGACACCACCAGGAAACAGCGTGGATGTGGACGGCAGATCAGGCAGATCAGGCAGAATGGCTAAAGTACCATTGATTTCAGTGGTGCTTCATATTGCACTGGGGCAAATGGACAATCTATTTTATTGATCCAGCCGTCAGGGGCAGACACGACCGTCCAATCAGATCGGTTTATTTCAGTCACATGGGGGAAACGAACAAGATCATTGGTCACCAGCATTTAGTGCTTCACTCAGTGATTCTGCAGAAATCCGCCATGTTTTTCAGTCCCGTGGTATTTTTCTTGTTTCCTCGTGGACAGCCATATTTGTTTGGATACAGACAGAGCATGTGTGTCTCTGATTGGTCACCGGTGAATCTCCCTGAGTTCACAAAGGTCTCATTTACTGTTAGAATGTAGCATGTAGCATGGTCCTCACTATAAAGCGCTGCATTACATCACACTTTCATAACAAAGTGTACACAGTATAATGAAAGTGTCCTGTGCCCCAGTGCATCTGTAGAGGAGGTGTGAGAGCTGCACACATCACTGCACACACGGTGTTAGCATTGTTAGCTGTGTTAGCATTGTTAGCTGTGTGTCGCCACAGAAAAGGCTCTGTCTCCTCTGGTCTTGAGCCTGGCTTTGGGCACAGCAGGAGCTGGCCAGCTGACCTCTGACCTCAGGGCTCTGGGTGGAGTATAGGGCTCCCCCTATGGACCCCACACCCACTGTGACCAGGACTGAACCAGGACTGAACCAGGACTGAACCAGGACTGAACCAGGACTGAACCAGGACTGAATCAGGACTGAACCAGGACTGAATCAGGACTGAACCAGGACTCAACCAAGACTGAACCAGGACTCAACCAGGACTAAGGGGATGCGTCTTCTGCTGTAGGACATGGTGCTGTGCCTGATGTGCCTGTGTAATTTGTAGTGTGTCATAATTTTAATATTATTGGACTCCTGTGAACCTTCTGCAAACAAATCTACCCTCGGGTACTAATAAAGACACCATGAACCTGAACTTTTGAACTTTGAACTTTGAAAAATCTGGTCCAGGTCTTTAAGTTGTGGTTGTGGTTTTGGTGAGTCGTGGTTTTGGCCGCAGACGGCTTCCTCAGGCTCCTCTCCAACTGAACCCAAACACAACATCACAAAAGGTCTGAGGGTCAACCAGACTCCTGCTGCTGTGATGGGATTAAGAGAGTGTGTACGAGGAAGGAGGAGAGGAGGAGAGGAGGAGGAGGAGGAGAAGAAGATGAGGAGAGACAGGAGTAGGAGAGGAGAAGAGGCAGGAGCAGGAGAGGGAGGGAAGGAGGAGGAGGAGAAGATGAGGAGAGACAGGAGTAGGAGAGGAGAAGAGGCAGGAGCAGGAGAGGGAGGGAAGGAGGAGGAGGAGAAGATGAGGAGAGACAGGAGTAGGAGAGGAGGAGAGACAGGAGGACGAGAGGGAGGAGAAAAGGCAGGAGGAGAGGAGGAGGAGGATATAGGAATAAACTATGTTTGCAGCTCACATTACACATCAGTCGGCGTTGTACTGTTTTCTCTCAAATATCTTTTTATTGGTCAATCTGCCTGTTTATTATTGACCAGTTTCAGTTTGATTCTGACTTTCTGACTCTGATTCTCAGACTCTGACTCTGGTGAAGCCCTTGGAGGCGACAGCTCGTCTGATTTTGGGCTGTGGAGAAATTAATTGAATTGATACTGAAATGCACTTTGTCATGATGTCATCTGTCGTCATGTCCGCACCTCAGCTCACACTAAACTCTGATGGTTTTAACGTTGGAGCGGTCATTGTTCCTTTGGAGTTTATTTTGTTTACTTTTGTTTACTTTGTGGAGCCGATACAACATGGCGGCGTGGCGTTTTTGTCACATAACAAAAAACAACTGGCATTTTTCAGACTGTAGAATGTGATGATGTCATGCTCTCAGATGAAAACCAGTTTCCCTGTTGATCACGTTCTCCTTTGTAGTGCAACGATGAGTGTATTTGCACTCATCGTTGGAAAAGCAATAGGCCCTACGCCCTGTGGGGTCTCGGGCCTAATAATGAAGTCAGAACTACCATGATGCTTTGCTGTTTCAGTGCTGCGTGAATGAAAACTATATTGTTATACCTTTTATAAATCCCATCTTTCTTTTTTTTGCCTCTGATGCAAACTTTGAAACTTTCATTACACTGTGGCCTCACTGTGTTCAAACATTGTCTCCTGATACTTTATTTACTCTAACTTCAGCTCGGCGCTAATTGCTAATTAACTTTAGCGAGGTCCCAGAGCGCGGAGGGGCCCAGAGGAGACGGGGTTATTCCAAGTCAAAGTGAATGAAGATGATGATGTCGTGTTTTTGTCTCTCCCAAACAGGAAGTGACGCCATGGCAACAGAGATGCAGGAAGTTGCCATCACAGAGGACAAGCCTTTGCTCACGGGTCAGGCCGACAGCACCAAGGTCAGAACTCATGACATCACAGCGGCATTCACAAATCGCATATAAACAGGAGGGAAGTACTCAGTTACATTTACTCAGTTACATTTATTTGAGTACTTTTCAGAGTACATACTTTTACTCCTACTTGAGTAATATTTTAATTGAAATAAGTTGAGTAAAAGTTTTGGTTAAATCAGATGTTACTTGAGTCGTACTTTTCAGAAATACTTTTTTAATCTTGAGTGATTTCTAGGACCTCTACTTTGTACTTCTACTTGAGTAATATTATTTTAAAGTAACGTTACTGTTACTTGAGTACATTTTTGGCTCCTCTGTGTATAATATATAAACAGAAGTGTTATTACAGACTGTGGTTATAATAATTGTACTTTGTACAGAGTCTTTGAACTTAAATAACTGCCGTCTGCATACGTCATTCACTCCCTTCACTTCTTCAGTGGCTACGTGATGGAAGCGAGGATGCCAGTCTGAAACAGCGCCCCCTCCAGTTACTCACATGCAGATACACGTTATACATCACAGGTGTCTGTATGTGTCTTGCATGCTCTGGTATGAGAGGGGTTTGAACCATAGACCTTTGGGTTGTAGGGCGTGTGCTCTAAACTTTATGAAATAATCTAATTTAAAGGTGCACTATGTAACTTTTCTGATCGGGTTCCATCACCTTCTTGTCTTAATGGAGGTGTTATTGCTTTGCCTGGAATGTTCCAAATTGTGGATTTAAACTTATCTTGCATTTATTCAAGTGTGTATTCAAGTGTTTGTAGTGCAGCTGCTGTTTTCCATGGAGACAGAAGTTTAATGCCATGCTGTGGAACATTCCAGAGAAAGCGAGTGTACACTGGAGCTGATGGAACTCTGGCCTAAGTCCAGCCTCTCACACATAATGGCTCTATATAATGTGTCTTTAACCGTTGGAGCAGTTTGGAGAAAGTCCCGATGATTTGGAGACACAGATTATGTAACTGCAGCTGGAGGTTAGTCCAGGTTCCTTCAGTGTGACTTCATTTAGAGCTCAAACTGAATCACATGCAGGAAAATCTGTCTCTACTCCTCTACCCTGTAAGCGCGCACGGGAGGACGGGAGCGTGCATGTGTGGGGACGGGAGCGTGCATGTGTGGGGACGGGAGCGTGCATGTGTGGGGACGGGAGCGTGCATGTGTGGGGACGGGGGAGCGCGCCGTGTCAGGACGGGAGCGCGCCTGTGTCAGGACGGGAGCGCGCATGGTAGGACGGGAGCGTGCACGTGGGGACGGGAGCGCGTGGGTGGGTCTCTTACTTAAAAAATGAGTAGAAAGTACAAATACCTGCTCTCAAATGTAGTGAACAGGATTCAAGTATTTTTTATTATGGTTTGAGACCTGCTGAAAAGGCTGAGGGTTTATTTTTAACATGTTCCTAATTTGAACAAAGAAAAATATACAAATAAAAACAGAAAAAAATGACTGATTCAATTGTTTCTGTTGAACAAAATTCAGCTCAAATCTTTATCAAAATCACCACATTTGAATCTTTATAAGACTCAAAATCTGTGAAAAATACTTTTACTTTTTACTCTTTAAGTACATTTTTAAACAGGTACTTTAATACTTTTACTTAAGTAGATTTTTTCATGTGATACTTTTACTTTTACTTGAGTAAAAGTACACATACAGGGGCAAAAAATACTCAAGTAACAAAAGTGAGTACTTCCTCCACCACTGCTCATGGTCAATATCACAGCATGCCTAATGAGGACAGGAGCGTGCACGTGTGGACAGGAGCGTGCACGTGTGGACAGGAGCGTGCACGTGAGGACACTGGGTCCTCTGCCTCCTCCTCATGTTACAGAGCTGCTCAACACTGCCTCCTGGTGGACACGTGTGACAACAGCAACAAAACCAAAACTGAACTGATCCTCGAGGGACTTTGAAATCTTTGAACTCAATTTAAATTATAACATAACTTATAGAAAAAATGCACTTTTTACTTTATGTTTATTAAAATAAAGAGGAAATAATTAAAGTGTATTCTGGACAGCACCTCCTCTTTTCCTCCTCCCTTTCTCTCTCTTGTTTTTCTCTCTCTCTCTTTGCTTTCCCTTCGCTCTCTCCTTTCACTCTCTTTCACTTCCTCTCTCCTCCCACCTCTTTTTAATTGGCGTTCTCTTTTTCATACATGGGGGTTTTAATTACAGACCAGAACTCACATTACAAAGCCCTTGTCCCATCTGTTCTTCCATTCAAGTTCTCCATCCCCCCTCCACCTCCACCCCTCCCCTCCCTCCATCTCCACCCCTCCCTCTCACCTCCATCTCCACCCCTCCCTCTCACCTCCC
>KN481147.1:7358-22584 GCA_000787095.1 Periophthalmodon schlosseri
TTATTAAAAATCATATTATTTTGAATATTAAGATTTTGTTATTTTATATGCTAACTAATAATATACCATAACTTATAACACTTACATGAATATTTGGTCAGGGATAGGCTTGCAGAGGGACATCTGCTCTGGGCGACAAGTTGGAAACATACAATGGTTAGACATTAACAGCAGAGCAACAAGACTTGAGTCAGCCCTGGTGCTTCTCCAGTGACTGGCATATAAACATAGCTAAGTTTAGCTAGTTTATAACTAGGACAATTAAGCTTGCATTTGAACTTGATGGATCAGTTCAGGGTAGAACAATGCCCCAGTGTGAATGGGGGTGTACACTTATGTAACCAAACTATTCTGTTTTTTTGTTTGTTTGTTTGTTTTAACATAGAAACAATAAAGAACTTCACTGGAACATACCACTACCCCATACAACTACCAGGGTAACTAGTGGTAGCTTTCATTCAATGCATTTACTAGATATCGCTGGAGCATTAATTGTGCTAGGATTGTTCCAGACTCCAAGTCAGAGTGCCACTGAATGTATAGAGGTAAAATAACTAAATATATGGCTGCAGACTATTCCTTCTATCCAGCTGAATGCGTTGAAGTTGTCAGTGTTACACAGAAAGCCCTAGTCTCATTACAAAGCACTTAAAAGAAATAACTAGATTAGGGGTAGGTTTCATCCAATCAATTTGTCAATTACCGCAATCCTCCACAGCACGACAGTTAATGCCAAACGTGGATAGAGTTCATTGACTGGCAATAGAATCTGGAATGGTAGAGATTATACAATTATTAAAGATTAAGTGTGACCAAATTTGCAATATAGTGCTATTTCTGTTGCTAGTCCACGCTGTGTCTTGACCAATTGTGATCAAGTAAGGATAAAGTCAGTAAAGGAACTGGCACAATCTGCTTGTACATTCATATCATTAAAAAAAACTAAAAATAATAAGATTCACTTTTGATATGCTCTTTTTTGCTCACATTGCACACACAGATACATTTTCAGTTACTGTGATTTGATTTGCAATTTATGTATTAACTGTAAGATTCAGTCAGTGCACATTTTACACAGGAGCATTAACACAACAGTGCAGACTGAAATATGAACTGATAAACTAATCCAACATACATTTCAAAACATGTTTGTAGAGGTCTATACAATCAGGTTAGCAAGTTTTATTAATATTATGATCATATAATATTTGCAGAGGGAATTATGTCATTTGAATATGTGTAGTCTTTGCAATGTGCTAATTGCAACAATTAAAATTATTTATTTGTAATATTCCCACAGCCAACAGCTCCAGGCCCTGCTCAACCCTGGGTCCCACCCATCTGTCATGGCCTCACTTCAGAATAGGCGTCATTAGTCACATGACCACGGTCTCTGCATCAGTAGCTCCTCCCACTCTCTCATCCTCACAAGAATTATAGCTTCTCAACTACACTTAACTCTTATCTTTGACTATAAATTACACAAATATTATAAAGTATGTAAAATAAATGAATCAACACACACTGACCGCAATACCTAAAGATTCTCACTAAGCAATCCTCCACTCCTTCCCTATCAATACAGAACAAGCAAACAATACAGCAAAATACACAATGTTTCAGCACGTAAATTTACAGTATCTATTTGAGATTTGTTAGTTCAGTTTCTGTATTAATTCTGTATAATGATGAATGCAGGCCACTAAAATAACTTATATGGTTGGCATTCATATTTTGTTTTCTGTTCATATTGTGTCATTCAGGAAGCTGTGATGATTAGGGCTGCACAATGTTTGAAAAAAAAAAATGTGACAAGCATTGTGATTCATTTTAACCAGACTTCGCTTCTGTCTGCACATTTAAACATGTCCAGGAGTATTAACATTTGAGAAAAGGCTGAAATATGACCTGCTAAACTAATACAAGAATATGTATAAGTGTATGGCTTGTTGAGAGTTGAGAGACCAGATCTCCATACA
This sequence comes from Periophthalmodon schlosseri, assembly GCA_000787095.1. Classification (NCBI taxonomy): domain Eukaryota; kingdom Metazoa; phylum Chordata; class Actinopteri; order Gobiiformes; family Gobiidae; genus Periophthalmodon; species Periophthalmodon schlosseri. The sequence continues at coordinate 9,338 of KN481147.1, forward strand.
GGAAACCATCTGTCACTCGGCTTTGGGATTTCTGACCAAGGAGCTTTCATTTATCTACTTAGGGTCCAAAAATTGTCACCTGCAAGCTGTTAAACCTCATTCTAATCCACAGCGTGCACAAATTGGATTCACACTTCCGACGTAATTCCGGGGGTGTTGAGTAGGTCATGTGCAAGTCAAAACACAAGATGGACGTGCCATCTTAGGGCTGACAAGTGTCACTTTCAATTTGTACTTTTCTACTGACCTGCATTTCAATGACACAGAAGGGCAAAGAAAGGTGTGAGATGATAATGAAGTAATGTTATAATAATTCAGCAAGTATTCAAATAGAGAGTTGAAGGCAAGGGAAGTTTCTTTGTATAGCACAATTCATACACAAAGTAATTCAAAGTGCTTTACAGAAAAAGAAATACATTAAAATCATGATACAACAAATCAAAACATAAATAATCAGCAGTTCTGAGCCTAGATTTAAACGTTGTCAGAGTAGAGGCCTGTCTCACATCTTCAGGAAGACTGTTCCAGGTTTTAGCTGCACATAACTGTAATGCTGATTAGCCATGTTTAGTCCTGACTCTGGGCACCAGTGGGAGGCCGGTACTTGAAGTCCTCTGAGTGTGAGATGGTTCATATGGCACTAACATGTTGGAGATGTACTTTGATGCTAGGCCATGGAGAGACTTGTAACAAGCAGAGCTGCTTTAAAGTCTATTTTCTGAACAACAGGAAGCCAGTGCAGAGACCTGAGCACAGGACTTATGTGCTCGTACTAAGTTCTAGTCGGGACCCAAGCAGCAGCGTTCTGGATGTACTGTACTCTCTCTCCAAGTCTGGTTTTGACAGTATACCTTTGATTTTTGCAATGATTTTTACATGATAAATAGCTGCAGATGTTATTGATTTGATATGGCTGTTAAAGTTCAACTCTGAGTCCATTATTACCCCTAGATTTCAAGCCTGATTTGAACGTTTTAGAGAGCGAGACTGAAGGTGACTGCTGACACTTTCTCTATGACTATGACTTCAGTCTTGTCTGAGTTTAGCTGGAGAAGGTTGTTTTGCATTCACACACTGATCTGTTGGATGCAGTGGCAGAGTGAATACACTGGTCCAGATTCACCTGCTGCCAGTGAGACATAGATCTGAGTGTCATCTGCATAGTTGTGGTAGGACACATTATTGCTGCGTATTAACTGGCCTTATGGCAGCATGTAGAGATTGAACAACAGGGGTCCCAGGATTGACCCCTGGGGCACCCCACAAGTCAGGGACATTTTATATAAGACACATTTTCCAATTTCAATAAAGTACTCCCTGTCTTTTAGATAGGACTTGAACCAGTTTAGTGCAGTACCAGAGATGCCCACCCAGTCCTCTAGTTTCTGTAAGAGGATCTCATGATCGACAGTGTCAAAGGCAGCACTCAGATCTAACAGGATCAAGACTGAGACTTTGCCTGCCTCACTGTTCAGGCAGATGTCATTTGTCACCTTCATAAGAGCAGTCTCAGTGCTGTGGTGGGGTCTAAAACCTGACTGGAAAACATCAACATCGGGAGTTGATCATTTGGAGAAAGTTAATAAGCTGTTGGTAAATAACTAATGGGAATAATAAGGACTTTGCCTAAAAATGGCAGATTTGAGTTGAATGGTAACATTTTATTTTAGGATCCACTAGCTCCTTATTTGCATACTAGTAATTGGTTAATTGTGTGTTAATTTGTATTTATTTGGCCATTCTACATAATTGTACTCTGCTGCTAATTAAACATTTACAATAACATCATTATTGTAATAAGAAGTTTATTACTAGGAAAGGAAAGTAAATGTCTAATTAGCAACGCAGTAGGGTTATGCAGAATGAGGGCATGAAAAAGTACTAATTCAAATCAAATAAACCAATTACATGTATGCAAATTAGTAGCTTGTTAAATGTCAGTAAGTGTACTCTAAGATAATGTGTTACTATTGGCATATTTTTTTAAACAGCATATTTGAACAGCAAATTACCAGTAGGCTATATTCATCATGTAATTGACACGTCTTGCATGGAAAGCAACTAACCAATCCATTTTTCAGCTACATGGTAAGTTAGTGTGAAAATTTGTGGAGTCCTTTGGTACATTTTTTTAACTATAGGTGGTTAAAGACGTCTTTTGTTGTAAATAATAGTTTTATGTAGAGATAAACCTCGAAATTATTAAAACATTTTTAAAGGGCCTTTTTGGACTTAAAACAACCGCGTTATGGATCTTAGTTACCACGTAGCTGGTCAGCCAGCGATGTCTATGAACTTTTAATATTTGAATTTTTTGAAAAGTCTATGGGGAAAATGAATGGAAAATTTACTTCCGGACCCTGAACAGATTAAATCAGAGCGAAGACAAGATGAACTCTCACAAAGAACAGGCAACTCAAGTTATCTCCTAGACAATACAATATCACTACAAATTGGGACCAGTGCTCAGCAGATGATAATTTGCCTATATTGTCCACCTCTACTGGGAAATGTTTGTCACTTTGCAAGCAGCTTATTTCAAACTGTAACTGTCAAATAAATGTGGGTCAACATCTCATTGAATTATTACGACAAACTGCGCACGTCCAATATTTTTCAAGACTGCACATTTCTATGCGACTGGTGGTCAGAGCCTACCTGTTCAGGTGCCTTTCATTCACAGAAACCAATAACCTTTATGTAGGCCTAGGTTATCTTGGTTCTGTCCTGTTATCTTATAGGGTCTCTCCTCGCCTTAGCTTCCCACGTGCCCTCACTGAAAGAGCTGGGCCCAGTCCGCCCCACATGAGTACGTAGTAGCTGAAACAAATTAATCATAAAATGTCAAAACATCTTAAACCAGTGACTGATAATTTTTGCAGAGCTCCATTACCTGTCTGGTACAGTACCACCAGCTCCTGTTAGTGGCATGGTTAATGGGCTGTTACAGCGATGGCGCTCGAAGTTTTTTATTCAGCCAACATATAGATATAGAAGTAGGCTAAACCTAATCATTTTATCCGTAACTAAAATACCAAAACAGAAGAGGATTTATTTTGTAACATATAAAAGTGTCATTGTGAGTTAATTGTGGTAATAACGTAAAATGCGCTATGCCTTGTGTCACCCAGCAGATGGGGCCATCTCTCTGAAAGTGATACTGCATGATACCTTTACTTCAGTAGGATAGATGGACTGTAGTCTATGTTCAGTAGACCACAAATAAATAAATAAATAAATAAATAAATAAATAAATAAATGAATGAATGAATGAATGAATGACATTTTTCTAGACTTCATGTGTACTTGAATATAATAATTGGCATAGTAATGATGTGTTGTTGTTGCCTTGTATCAGCCAGAAGATGGTGCAATTTAGCCTATATGTTTCTCGTAATAAAACAAAACGAAGACAATTTTTCAAAAATAATTATTTATTTTAAAAAAATGTTACTTGCAATCAGAGACATCTAAGTCAGTTAAAGTCATAATACACAGAGTTTAAAGTGATTTCCATCTATATTAATCATAAAACTGCACCAGAATAAGGTTCACAAAAGCAAGAAAATAATATTTAAATATCCTTCATTTTAGGGTAGGGTTAGGGTCATGTTTATGTTTGTTTGCCTGTTTGTTTGTATGTTTGTTTGTTGTTGATTGTTTTTTTTTCTTTTTTATTCAGAATTAGACCTTTTAGAACGCAGTGGAGGTAGATGTGTGGCCTCTAGTAGTCAGTTTTAGCATTGCTGTATTTCAGTCGTTTTTTCACACTATTATAGGGACTACTTCATGGGTATCTTCTTGTATTCGTAGTGTGTACAGATCTGTAAACGTCTGGAAAGCTTCTTTATTGACCTCTCTCCTCTTTAAGTCTTTTGCTGGAGAGCACAAAATCTTTATTCTCTGTGAAAAAACAATGACAGATTATAGTTTATTTGTAGGTTAATGTAGACTAATGTAGGTTAAGCTTACATACCTGTTTGAATGTTCCAGGTGTGACACAAACTGCGTAAAGCATGTACAATGGCACCAGGAGTGTGGAGGAGAGAGTAAACAGTCCCCCAATGGCATAACCCCACCACGGGTACTCATAAGTGTTGTTAAATTTTAGAGGAGAATATTTTACCAAAGAAAAGACTATTGTCAGCTAGACAGGGGAGAAACAGGGGATAACATCATTTTTTTATCTATAAATCATATCAAACTATAAGCAAACAAATGTAAAGGTGCAATAAGTAACTTTTCTAATGGAGTGTCCACAACCTGCTTGTCCCCATGGAGATGTGATTGCTTTGCTTGTATAGCATACAGCTTATCTATCTTCATGGAGACAAGCAGGTGACGCCATCTGACCAAGTTACAGGTCTAATAACTCATATTCAGGTTTTAGCTACTGCATGTCTATTCAAAACTGAAAGGGTAAGCAAATCTAAAATAGTCAGAGGAGAAGTCAGAGCAAATAGCAAACCATGTTACGAAATTAATTATGTAACTTCATGTTCTATCACTTACATGTCAAGTTAGCAATAAAATCACCTGTAATTTAATAAATGCTCAGTAAGTTTAAGACTATATTGAGGTTTTGTAAGACAAAGCACAGAAGTTTTTGGCAGCTGTCACACACAGACTTTGTCCACATGCAGTAACTCAGTTATACTTACAGTACACACTCCAGGGGTAAGGTACTGCCAGCAATACTTCATAAAGGCATTAGGCCGGTATCCAATCATGTCCTGGATATTATCATACATCCGATCTGCACCTGCACAATAAACCATAATTAATTTAATGAAATGTAAAATGCACTGTAAAATAGTACTATAAAATTGTCTTCAGTTCAATTATGATTACCATAGACCCATCCGACACACACTGACTGAAACACAGCTAACAACAACAAGGTCATCCCACTGCAGGCATAGTAGTCAAACAACTGAAAAATGTAGAGGCCTCCCTACCAAATAAAATAATAATAAAAAAAACATATTTAAATTACAGTCAGATGACACACTATAACTGTTCAGACTCACTTCAGTAATTAGCAGAAGACCAACAAGGAAACTCCCCATGCACAAGCCCAGGAGGAGCAGTTTTCTTCGACAATGGTTTTGAAAAAAGTTTGGATACATGTCTGAGACGGTGGTGACCAGAGCTTCCTGATTCACAAACTATGAACCAGACAGATGCACATACATGATAATTAGTGACAGGGTGTACATTTGTTTCATCCTTCAGTCATTTGATTGAAATCCTGACCTGACTGTCTAATCCTAATAAGAGTAGCATCACAAAGAAGAAAATGGCCCATAGTTGAGGAACAGGCATCATGGCCACTGCACGAGGATAAGCGATAAACGCCAGGCCTGGACCTACAGTGAAGAAGAGTTATTACTGTACTGTAAGAAAATAAATAAATAAATAAATAAATAAATAAATAAATAAATAAATAAATAAATAAATATATGCATTTTTCTTCATCACCAGATTCAGCCACCACTGATATAGGCACTCCCTGCTCCTTTGCCATGAAGCCCAAGACAGAGAAGATGGCAAATCCAGCTACAAAACTGGTTAAACTGTTCAAGAGACCCAAGTAAACACAATCTCTGTTGGAGAAAGATACTTTTAGTTACACCAGTCAAGACCATTTCCTATATATATAAATAAGATTTACAGTGTTGTACTTGTAGCAGTTGTTGGTGTACTTATTGTGACTTCCAAGTGAGCAGAGAATACCCATGCACACACCATAAGAGAAGAAGATCTGGCTGCCAGCATCACTCCAAACCTCCAATACAGAAAAAGAATGTAAGAGTTATGGGCACCTGTCCTAGCATGTTTTCCTTAGCCCTAGGACAAACTGGTAACTATCTAAGAAGCACCCCATCCCTCAACTGAGACAAGGCCCACCCCCTACCTTTAAGCAAAATAGTTTCTTAAATAAAGTTTAAGAGATTTTTATCATTTGCCAAAAGTCATTTTTGGCTTGCATGTGGACTTTCAGATAACCTGCCTGAGCCTCGTTGCTTATCAATACTGAAAAATAGATAGACCAAAGTGGAAGAAAGATATCAAGCATAGTATAATATACACATGGAACTTTTCTGGTGGGGAGTCTAGCACCTGGTTGCCTGGACTGCTCCACAGTATGGCATTGGCATTCAACTTATTTTGCATTTTAAATTACAGGTGATTTTTTTTTTCTCAAAAACACCTTGAAACACATTCATTCTTACTGTGATCTGTAACTTGACCTGACGGCATTACCTGCTTGTCTCCACGGAGATAGATAAGATACTGTTAAAAAATTCTTGGCAAACCAATAACATCTCAAAGATGTCGTGTCTATAAATTCTGTCACAAATTGTAGGAACAAAGGTCTAGGGAGCCCACAACAAACTGGTTATTTTCCAGGCTGATGGGTATTCCAGGCTTCAATTACTGTCATACATTCCAGCCACATGAATAGACAGCAAAATGAAGAAGCATGTCAAACACTGTCTACCTCTGGATCAGCTAGTCTTGATGGGTCCGGATACAGGTAGAATATCACTCCCTCTTTAGCTCCTGGTAAAGTGAGGCCACGAATCAGCAATATGACTAGCATCAGGTATGGAAATGTGGACGTGAAGTATACCACCTAAAACACAATTAAACATTTATTAATAGCGTTTTAATCAATGCTGTTAAAGGTGCATTATGTAACTTTTTGGTGGATGAAATGAAATAAATTCAAAATAGATATGTTTAGTGCTCTACTGTGGAACAGTCTTAGCAAAGAAATAACCATCCACCAAAAAAGTTATAAAGTGTATCTGTGAGAATGATTTTTTTTTTTACCTTTCCTGTTGACTTGACTCCTTGCCACACACAGAAGTAACACATAATCCAGGCCAAAAGAAGACACAAGGCCAACTCCCAGCGAACATTCCCAATGTGGTCAATCCCATCAGACAGTCCCAATATCCTCCTCCTGGAACCAAGCACATAAATACATTTTTCTAACTGTTTTTTTTTTTTTTTGTTTCATACAGTGCAACAATATCAGATAAAGAAAACAGAGAGTTTGTAGGGTTTATAAAAGTTTCCCAATACCTTTATACTCTTACTTGAGTAATTTCTCCACTACTTCTACTCCAGTACTTCTACATTATTTTCAAGTACTGGTGCTCTTACGTGAGCACAGTTTTTGGGTAGTCTACCCACCTCTGGTCATAAAATATAATAAAATTATAAAAAATTATAATAGCCATTTGATTGTCTAATTGACTTGGTAGGTCTAACCCCATTTGAAATGTCATGTTATCAAAACAAAATCACAACAGCTATTTGTTTTAAAAAAATACAATATAATAAATACACATTTCCACTCTTGATGTTTGAGATGTCTAGTATTAATGGTGTGATTGTGTAAAATCACTCACTCCCAGAACTCCACAACAGAAGAGGAACCGCCACCGTTCAACTGCATAACAGACGTTTGATTGGGCCCATACTCAAAACAGTCATCTTATTGGACAAATGTAAAAAAGAGAGACATTACACAATGTTATCACAAAGTCAAAACATGGCAGACTTGTAAAACCAGTCGCCTCTTCACCTGTGTTCCAGGAATTTTGACAGGTGGCCCATGGGAGATTTGAACTGAAGGAGGAGAACAGATAGAGGAAAGCCCAAGCCAAAATAATGATGTAGTAAACTCCACTGTAAAGGATCACCACTTGGCTTCCATAGCCGATACCTGGGGGATGAAACATGGGTGTCAGTCAGGTGTCAGGTTTCAAAACAACACAACATGATGAGTGCAACTTTTTTTTCTTAAAGGCACAGTACACAATTCAGTCCTTGTGCCAGTAAAACAATATGACAAAAACGATGACATTTTTCCCCTACCTTCAACTAAAACTTTAAGGACTACTTACTAATAAAACTACTCGAGTACTTACACACATTAAGCACTTGAGTACTCTAATTCTATTCCTATGCTTTGAACTTACGATTGGACTTACTTATTGCTTTGAGTAAATAGTTTTAATGACTCATTAACACAGACGGTATCATTAAAGGTGCTCTATGTAACCTTTCTGGTGTAGGGTCACCATTTGCTTGTCTCCATGGACTTTTTTCAGTTCCAGTCTTTGTTTCGCTGTAAATATAAATATATAAATCTATTAATTTGGAGTAGTTTATTACCTTGAAACAGAGGGCAGAGCTTTCTCCAGCAGGTGATGCCTCCTTGGCTGGTGAACTGTCCCAGAGTGGTCTCCATGAAGAAGATGGGAATGCCACACGTGAACAGGAACACCACATATGGAATCAGGAAGACACCTTAGAAAAATAAAAATGTCTCTTTTAGCTCAGTTTACATGAGAATGACCTATTATTGACTTGGACTGACCTCCTCCGTTTTTGTAGCAGAGATATGGAAATCTCCACACGTTGCCAAGACCGACCAAGTGTCCTGCCACAGCTAAGAGATACTCCATTTTACTGCCCCATGTCTCCCTCTCCACGACCTTAGCTTCATGATGGTCCTGACCCACACCCATACTTCAAACAAAATACATTTTAAAAAACAACTTTTTCTATATAATTAATTTGAAACAGTGTGCACCTTTGGTCATGTTAGAACCTAGTAGCCTATTTTTCCTGTATCACAAGATGCATGGTCTATATCTGTATTTGTTTTTAGGGAATGCTATGTAAAAACTATGTCTAATAAATATGCCAAAAATAGTAGGCTATGCTAGGATTCACAACGCACAAAGAAGACCAAATGGTAGCATCAAACTATACAATCAAACATAAATTTACACTAGGCTTACTATTATTGCTACTACTACTACTACTACTACTGCTACTACTACTACTACTACTACTACTACTACTACTACTACTACTACTACCACTACTACATCATAAAATCAAAGAATTAAGAAAAAGCAGATGTGTCACCTGTAGTATGGCTCACCTGAAGGAGCTCGATCTAAATAAATGAGTTTCAGAGGAGTGGCCAACACTGACACAACCAGTCTGTGGGGAATTGGGCACTCTCAATATAACCTGAGTCGGTTTGCATTGTATTTGATTACACTAGACCCTACCTGTGTTAAAAGCTTGTAATATTGTAGTAATGACTGCAAGTAGCCTAGTTGTTTATCTTTGTTGGGATTTTAATGGTTTTCGAATGGGAAATGGGAAGTAAACTTGATCAGGTTTTGTAGGACAATATTATTAAGCCTATTTTTTGGGGTGATTGCAGCAATAACTTTTATGAGAGGAGGAAAGGACTGTGGGTGTCTCCTTTTCCGCTTGAATAACTTTAAAAAAGAGTGAGGTGTCAATTTACTTATTGTGTTTTTTGTACAAACTGAAACACACAGGCATCACGTCATATTAATCAGTGTTTAAAATATTTCTTTACTTTATTCTTAAATATATATAACATACAAGTAGTACAAAGTTGCATATGGTCCAGCATAAAATGTCTATAAACATTTTGGTGGGTTGAACCTATAGGCTATGCTTGAGGCTATAGGCCTTAGGGCTGACATTCAATAAAGTATAACCTACTAGACAGTATAAGTGATACACATTTGATTTTCAAAAGGTGCATAATTTAAATTTAATTTGGAATTTGGCAACTCACCACCAACATGTATTTGTTTTTGTATAGACTTTTGTATTGACAAAGAACTGTTTTTATACATATCACCCCTAGAGGTCGCTAAAGCCGATATAGCTTACCGTTATAGATTTAACTATAAGTTAAGTGGCTTCGTCATAGACTTAGACTTCGTCTTTTGCTATGGATCAGACCTGGACGACTGAGGGACTACACAGATGGCTTCGTCATACTTATTCAAGGGCTGAATTTGTGCTGACAGATGAGGGTGCAAAATAATAGATAAAGTAAGCTATAGTGCAAGACACACAGATGCCTTGTGGAAGACAAATGAATTATACAAACTAAGTTTAAACTTTTATGCATTATTTTCTAAATTAAATTACAAACCTGATGTTGTTGGTCGACACAGTAAATCAATTATAATGGTAGATTAGCCCTGATTGGCTGAGCAGATTGGATGATCGGACATGCAGATGCCGCCCAGTTCCTCCTTTCTGTTAAAGTAGGGCAAATTTGGATAATCTGGGACACTATTTGAAATTTTGACTTTGATGCTATTTTGTTAGAACTTTCCAGTCACCTATCTGGACTTATTATACCGTTTTGGAATCCTTTACACAACTAGATCAAAAACAATATCACAAAAGTGAAATGAATGGCATAACTTTTTGTCAAATACATAGAAATAATGCATTTCCTTCTTCTTTTATTTGTCCTAAGAAGGTTTATTAGACTTAATATAATCTTTCAAATTACAAGTACATATGTACTGTTTGTCACAGGCCTGTTATTCTCCATTTTTACCTGCTCGGTTAAAACCACATTCTAAAGTGTGCATTTGCTGTAAACAGCATTTTATTTTATTATTATATTAATATGTTTTACTTATATTTCTGTTCTTTGTTTAGATTTGTGCTTGTTTGTTTGCTTTCATGTCTTTTTACTGCGTCGAGTGCATGTCATGTGTATGAAATGACCAGTCGTCACTGTAGGCAACCTTTCAGATCTTTTGTGAGGACTGAAAGTTGAACCATGTTATGAACTCAGTTCCCAGTTAAAGTCACCACATCTTACAGTGTAAGAATAGTTGATATCTGGTCCCACCAGCATGGGCCTTAAGCAGGGTATAAATGGAGGATGACATTTGCACAGTCATGTTGCCTTTATCAGTAAATACAACACAATGAAACAACTATTACTACTATTACTACTATTTATCTATGTAAACATGTTCATGACTGTTACACATTATTTTATGACATCTTGGTTTTTCATAATGTCTATTTAGTCCAAGTTAAGGCCCAAATTGACTGTCCCACATTATCCAAATATGCCATCCTAGATTATTCAGACTATCTTAATAAAGTGGGACACTCACAAAATGTTACTTTGTAAAAAAAAAAAAAAGTGCTTATTAGGAACAAATATTTGATTAATGTTTTACCTAAACATAAAAAAACCAATACATGATTAAGTAATAGCAATCTGCTTATTACTTATTAAGTAATAAATAAAATATGCTCTTAAGACTATTTTGATCATAATTTTAAGTTATTGAACATCTTTTTAAAATTTTTGCTACATTTCTTGCATTTGGCATTATCAAACTGAAAAAAATGACCAACTATGAAGAAAAATCCTGTGTGTGTGTCTAACTTAGATATAAAATTGAGAGATCGAATTGATTAGAACACAAATTATTGACATCAAAGCTTAAGTGTCCCACATTAACCAATGTCCCAGATTACCCTATTGCAAAAGCGTGTTGTTTTGGATGGACAGACAAGATGATAGTGGAGTTTATATTTACTCCGAATTGGAAAATGCCTTACATCTCTCAGATATTAAATGACCACAATCATTGAAGGTATAACTGGAATTGCTACTTTTCTTCACAAAAATCAGTCATTAACAAAGATGTAAGTTCACAGTCATCAGAGCAGAGTGCGTCCCCTTTATGTCGTTTACATTAGTTAAAATTCAATAAGAAAAAGGTTCCTCACAAGTGTAAATTAAATGTACATAATAATAATAAATCAATAGTGTATGTTTTGGGTTTGAAAGACATGCAATGACATGTTCCCTGAATCAGTACTAAAACCAAAACATTACAGTCACCCTAGCATAGCCATAATGCAATAGAAGTAAAGACAAAAGAAAAGATGTTCAGAATTTACTTTAACAAGCATTTGCATTTTAACTGTTCCACACTGATTAATTTGTGCATGTGAAGCTGTTAGAAACAAACGAGTGGAGCGCCTATGGACCGAGAGGCAGCAGATGGTCGGCCCAGGTGTCATAGAAAAGTAACTGATGTGTAATGAGAAATGTAAGCAATGTCGTTGAGGACCACTGAGGCTTAGATTTGTAACATATGTTAACTCTGAACATGTGAGTGAGTAAAACATTCATAAATAGTTGAATTAAAGTAAAAATAGCCAGTCAAGGAAGACAAACTTCGTTACGAAACTGCAGATACTAAGGCATTATGCAAAAGCACTCACCATCACTGCCTTAACCACAGTTACACAGCACTTGATACATGTACTGTACTATTATGGCAGCTATGTCCTGTAGATCATAAAAAATAAACACATAAGACGTTACCTTTTTGTTTGGTTAGGTTCAGGAGTAAAATGTACAGAATTACTTACAGGAAAGTCATTTATATGAAATAGACATTCATGTATTAAAATTCTGCATTAGCGGCAGTGGTACAACTTTTGCCTCAGTCATTTCTTATTGACTTATTCTTCAGTAATAAGTATACAACAATATTTGTGAATTAGATATATTTATGTGGTATAAAAAGGGTAAAGGCTTTTTTAGCTATTTATTTTATGCAGTTTATAACAGTTCACTAGAATAATTATGCTTATGGGTTACAGTATTAGAGGCATAAATTGGTTTTCAATATTATCATTTATCACAATATTTAGATTTAGGCTTCAAGTGTTTTCTGGCCCCTGTCTGGCTTCCTTTTGTAAATTATCCACAAACAAGGAACTGCTAAGCTGAAAAAAATGACAAAATTGTAGCAATGATTCACAATAGTAAAAGATAAACTCTCAAACAGGCGTGACCTTATAGTATATAATGGAACAATAACAGTGTGACTCCCAGGTAGGTAGGGCCACATATGGTGTAAAAAATGTTAGTGTAGAGTACAGTAGAGAAATACACAAATTATTACACATCTAATAGCAAGAGACAATTGAAATCTGTCAACTGGACAAAAGTTTGAAGAGTGAATACATTTTGCTACTCATCGCTTCAGTTCTTTCTTGGATGAGTGGCAAAACATATTCACTCTAAACGTTTGTCCAGTCAACAGAATCAAAATTTCTTTTGCTGTAGACCCTACCTGGATGACTGAGGGATTACACAGACTTAAATAACTAAAATAAGTTAGTGCAAAGTGTTGTCATGAGTGGCCAAGGACATCCGTATATACACTGTGATGGTGCTTCACATTCTGCAGGCACCTGTGGTATGTGAGGGATGTATAAAATATGTTCTGTGCTGTCGAAGCCCGAGCTCTGGAGAAGTAGGTCAGTTTTGGGGAAAGAATGAAGTGGACCTTGACAGTCACAGCGGGAGAGATGCACTGTGGTTCAGC
>JACM01040731.1:0-31270 GCA_000787095.1 Periophthalmodon schlosseri
GGGGGAGGGGGATGGGGAGAGAGCCAGGAGCAGGAGAAGAACTGGGCTGCTCTGATTGGCTGGCAGTGGCACTGCTAAAGGGATTTTAACTATGAGACAAAAGAGTTGGGCAAAAGGACAGGGGGAACTTAGTAGAGGGTTGGCGTTAAAGGCTGAGAAAGAACTGATTAATCCAAATTATAAATAGATTTTAAATTAGCGCTAAAAAGAGTTAGATCTAAGTAAGCTAATGATGCCTGAATAAAGCGTGTTTGTTTTGTTTTGAGCAGACTGGATAAAGTAAAAATATTTGCCAATGGAGCCAGTAGGACGGCACAATATTAGAAACAAATCTGGGGTTTTAAATTTTCAATATTCCATTCAAAATATTATTGAGATAACTTAAGGTAAGACATACATACATACATACATAAGGTGCTGTACCTCATTTTACTGTCTTGTTAAAGGGGAAGTACCACAATTCTTTTCCATTTATTTGAGCAATCTAATTATCTAATTACAAAGTGTTATATTGTCTGAGAATCAGGAAGTGTGATGTTAGCATGCTAGTCGTTCTTTATTACATTAGCACTCTGGCCTGGCAGTGAATAATAGGATGCTCGGAATGCATAAGGTGAGTGAGGAATAACTTTGGACAACTTGGCGCCCTCACGGTAAAGCTAACAACAACTAGCATGCTAACAGCGCTCGTCCTGATTTGCTGAGGATATAATGTTTTAGAATTAGATGTAGACAGCACATAGCGGACTCATTTTGACCCTCAGAGCTGCTTTTACTATGAATCTGTACTGAGGCAAGACAAATGGCTATAGCCCAAATCACTGTAATAATGATACAGCCATAGCAGCTCAAAACATAAAGTGATTTTGTGTTTAAACTGTGTTCGGTGTGCTTACAGTCGTGTGCTGCTTCTCTGTCTGAACGTCAGACTCAAACGTTTGCTTCTGGAGGAGCTTGTGGAGTTCGGCTCGCTCTGAGTACGAGCTCCATCCATCTCCTTGGCACCTGCAGCAGAGACAGAGATGGTGACATTAGCAAGACAGGTGCAGCAGGGAAAACAGCTCTACTTCTCTAAACAGGAGAAAACAGAAAAACACACTATGTAAGACACTAGCGCCACCTACTGTTATTCATGGTGAACAGTAAATGGTCACGTTTTTATTTAGCGCTTTTCCACCTTCAAGGCTCAAAGCACTGTACATCAAGGAACCAATCACCCATTCACGCACACACACTCATGCACCAGTGTACACAGACACTGGGGGTGAGGAGGATTAAGTGTCTTGTCCAAGGACACAATGACAGCATTTAACTGTGGGAGCTAGAATCACACCTCCAACCGTTGAGCCAGTGGATCTGACCGCTCAACCAATGATATTATTGTCAAGAGCGGGATTCGAACCACCAACCTTCGTATCAGTGGACAAACATTCTACCAACTGTCGCCCAGTACAACATTGAACTTGTATATCTTCAATTTATTTCATGACCGGTGTTTTACAGCTCAAAGATACCAAGAAGAAAAACATGCATTCTTATGTGAGAAGGGTGACCTCTCCACAAATCTGGCCTGTAATGTTGCGTGGTGCCTGCAACTTGCTTCTGTCCATGGAGACTGCAAAGTTTAAATCCATACTGTGGAACATTACAGACAGAGCAATAACATGGACGGTTTCCATGGAGACAAGCAGGTTGCACCAGAAATGTTACGTACTACTGTGCCTTTAAAATATGTGTAGGTAGTAATAAGAGACCGCTATAATTAACAAGCTTTGGCCAGTCCTAATAAATAATCAGTAATGTGAGAGATGGAACTATATTTTTGGGGTAAATATTTATTTTTATTTATTTTTTTCTTTGCACTACTGTTAAATTTTTGGTTATTTTTTGGCTAGATGATCAGATTTAAGCCGTAAAAGGTTGAATGAATAACTTCTTTGACTCATTACAGATGCAAACTAAGAATTAAAGCCACAAGCGGCATCCAACGGCCCTCACATGCCACGCTTTGTACTTGGCCGACCCGGCACTCCCTAAGGATGCCACTGACGAGCCACTTGTCTTGGTTGTATTGCAGCTTTGGTCTGTACTTGTCACTAAACAAAGTCAACACATATTGAAAGCGCTGATGCACTAACACAGAATAGCATAGTTTTTTCAGGCATCGCCATGGCAACACCGTACAAAATAAAACGTTGGCCCCTCAGACTTTTATGATGGGGATGACGTGAAGAGTGAGCTAATAAGTTGTTATATTACTTTGAAATGTAAGAAAATGTAAGCCATAAAAGTTTGAATGAACTTGTATGACTCATTACAGACAAACTAACGACTAAAGTGTTTAATTCTGCTGTTTATTTATTGCAGTTCATGATTTTTAATAATATTGTAGATTTAGAATAGTTTTTGTGGTTTAAATCTGCTCTTGGGTTTTTGTGTCAGTGGCAGAAATGAGTTTCAATATTATTGTTTATCGCCTGTATCTACTTCAGCGATATCTCAAACTTCAGAATGTGTTATCAAGACAGGCCTAGATCAACCCAACAGACTCCGGGAGGGTTCCTGTTTTAATGACATGCAAATTCCTCGACAGATGTATCATGTTTTACAGACAGCAAAACATTATATCTGGAAATACTTGTTTTACTACTAAGGGCTTAGTGCAAAGACAACAGGACAATGACGCTCCAGGGTTGTGCAGTTAATCACAACATAATGAAAACACAATTTGAACTGTCCCAGCATTTATAATATTCATAGTAAACTAAATATTCTATGAAAAAAGCTTTAAAATATTCTATATTACTAACTTGACTCTTGTGAGCTTTAAGCCATGTTCTAATGCTGTTACCTCCACAAAAACATACCCGGATTCACACATGTTTGAGTAACACTTTATTATTAGTCTGTCTACATCTCCAAAGCTCAAAATGCTCTGTTCCACCTTGTGATGTCATGAAGTGGTAGTTTTCAAGTCAACAGCTCCTTTTAGATTTAGTTCAGTAGAGATTTGCAATTCCAGGGCTGAAATCATCCAAATTCTAGTGAAAGTGTATGGAGTTTAAAAACAAAGTGGAACACTTCCTGTATTACCACATGACATCACAAGGTGGAAAAGAGTGTTTTCAGTTTGAGAGAAGAACTCAGCCTAAATATGCAGGGTTTGTGTGTTAAACATGTGTGAATGAAACAAAACACAACTCCAGGTCTGTTTGTGATGAGGAAACAGCATTATAACAGAGACCAGAGAATAGTGTAATATGGACCCTTTAATTATAACCTCTTGAAATGTATGGGATTCTTATTTTAGTTTCACAGTTCAAATTTCAGACTTGTATCAAATTTGTATGCTGGCCCATAAATTCTAAAGTAAATAATGCCACGCCCCCTTGCTCTACAAGCTCGTGATGCGTTCAGAGCTAACAACTCCAGTTTTACATGAATTCTAGATATTAACAAGATCTGACTGAAATATGCATCTTATCCATAGGCTGTATAAAGAAGTGGAATAAGTAAGTATGAGGTCACCCACAGGATTTGGCTCCAGTCAAATGAAACTCATCAAGGCTAGCAGTTATAGGGGCCAATTTGGAGCCGAGTTTCACATTTGCATTTCCGACCACGAGTATCTTAGCAACTAAAGAGCCAATCAGAGCGAACCTGTTGAAGGTAACGCCCCTTCCCGCACGCACTGCTGGTTTGGCAGGGGGCGGGCACTTAGCAACGATGTCAATCAAACCTGTTGCTAATGCTAACGAGGGTGACCTCAGGGAAAAGAGGCACCTGATTTGTCTCTTATTAATCTTCATATCTTGATTTACAGACACAGTAGTGAAATAAAAACCCCAGGGTCAAAATGACGAGTCTGACAGCAGCAGTTACAGAGAGAGGGGCCACAGTTTTCTAATGTAAAGTGAATTGGAGCCAGAGTCGATGGAGCCAGAAGCGCGCCCATGATCACTTCCTATTTGGAACGCAGGGCAAGCAGGTTAGTTATGTCCATTTATATATGCAGTTTATGGTCTTATCACAAGGTTAAAACAAGGCCAAAAGTCTGGCCTCTCATAAACTTATTTACCTTCTGGTGACGACGATCCAAGGCTGGGTGTAGCTCCTCACACAGTCTCTCACATGAGGATCCAGCTCCGCTCTACAGCACAAACGAATTAGTATATTAGTACAGTCACATTTAAAACTCGATTTCAGTGCTAAGGAATAGACTCAATACTTGATAACGATTCCAATACCACAATGATAATTAAAAAAACACTCTTTATTTAAACAGCATAAGTAGTGCTTTCTGTTCTATTCCCATGTGGCCTCATATCTGTATAATTCCTCAGTGGTCCGGGTAGGTTCCATAGTGGTCCATGGGCGTATACTAGTCTATGTGTCTTACACTTGTGAAAGATACAGCTCAAGATCATTCTAAACATATTCAAGAAAGGATCATTTCTGTCTTCTTAATGGGACCTTTTTAGTATCAAAAAATAAGTATCTAGTTTCGATACTAGTTTTAGTATCGTTTAGAATCTGATTTTTGATACTTGACAACACTGGTATAGTAATATTAGACTTTGAACATAGATAAGGGGATGATTTGCATTCTCATGTTATCTTTATATTTCATGGTCAAGGCTGTAGATAAATGCAACTCAAAACAAACAAAGACGGCACTATTCCTTTGTCAAGTGAGTTAAATCAGAACTATTCTTCAAACTGGACTTTTCAGATCTTTTAACCATGTTCTAATCGTTTCTTGTCATTGAGCCTCTGAAGTTGTATTTGGAGTGATTCATGTTTGAGTAATCTTTAATCTCTTATTTTCAAGACGCCATTTTGCTGATCTACCCCTGTTTCACCTCCACCGGTACACGCCCACTGTGACCTACACGCCCACTGTGACCGCTTATTTTCAAGACACCATTTTGCCGATCAACTCCTGTCTTGACCGTCACCGCCTCACGCCCACAGCTCTGCACTTACTTCGTTCTCCAATTTTATTTTCTTTATCTGTGATATATGTAGGATTCTGCAGCACTGCATCGTCATTTTGGTACAAATTTTTAAAAATCTGCTGCTCGCTAGAGTGATCTGCAGCTGTCCATCGGAGGTGCCAACTCTTTGTTGTGATGACGTTTACAGCGACGACAGTTACAGTTTTCCAGTTTTCTACAGTTTTCCACTGTACAGTTAGTACAGTTTTCCAACACGGATTTAGATGAAACTGTGATTTAAAATGTGCAAATTATAACATAATGATCCATGGGTGCCAGAGATTAGAATTATAGAGAGACACAAGAACAATAGGACTGATTTAAGTAACTCCACTAATTAGAAATGCCTAGAGATCAGGATCAAATATGATAAATATAAAGTTGTTGGCATAATCCACTCTCTTTGTTATAACTTTGACCAATCAGATTCAAATATTCATCATGATGTCACGCCTCTTCCTGCCCGTGCTCATCGATTATCATTGGCCCACTTCAGATCTGAATCACTCATATTCATGTACAAGTAGTAAACAGCTCCATAGACTCACCCATCCTCGGGAGCAGAGTGGCGGACGGTGCGGCACTCCCTCTCCACCTGTTCCACGCTCAGATCGTCATTGGGGAAGTCTCCAAGCTCCTGCATCAGGCCCGAGTCTGCACTGTGTAACTGAGACATCAGGAACTCCTCCAGGTCCAAGGGGTCCACGGCCTCGTATGACTGCGGCTGAGTGGAAAGAAGAAGAAAAAATCTGTCAGGAAGAATCTGAGAATGTTCTGTGATGAGATGGTTTGACATTAAAGATGTATTTATGCATTTATCAGGTATTTAGTACAAAACTAGTGCGGTTTTTTGTTTTGTTTTGCTATTGTAGCCACAGCTTCCCTGGGATAGACTGACGCAAGTGAGACTGCCAATCTGCGCCATCTGCCCCTCCGACCACCAATGCACACACACACACACACACACACACACACACAGTGAGTGAAGGGTTAGGTTTACTTTTATCTATGGCGAACATTTAACTTGTATATCTTCAATGTACTACGCCTGTGTACTCCTAACCCTTTTGCAGTGGATTTTCATTCATCTAACCCTAACCCTATTTTTGAATAATAGTACTGAACATTTTAATCCTATGTGTATGATTTGGAGTATAAATAATCTAAATCTAAATACATAGCAGAAGGCAGAGAAGGGGTAGGTGACGACAGGCATTTTCTGAGCACTCAAGCCTGAAATGCAAGATACTGCTGGATTGCTCAAACACTCATGAATCAAAATACAACAGTAAACCAATGAGAACAATATATTAAGCTCATTAAGTGGAGTAATACGTCCTCTTTAATATTTCCCAGCACTCCTCAGCTTTACTGGAATGCTGGTTCCTCTCTCCACACTTACATTAATGTGTGGTAAATGCATTATAGAGAAGCATGAGGAGCAGTTTAGTAAGGATCATGTGTCCTACCATGTTATGACTGGAGCTGAACGCCATGGGTGACATCACACTCACTTAGTCCACTTCTTTATACAGTCTGTGGCTCCTTCTCTCCAACTACCACCAAACAAAGCATTTGACTTTCCAAGAACCACCACCAGATCTAAACCTGGACTTTATCAGAACAAAACTAAACATTAGGCCTAAACATTAGGCCTGTCACATTTTGAAGCACGTTCGCTAAAGAGAAATATCACGATAAAAGATAATATTGAAACTACTTCATGTCACTGGCACCGTAACTACAAAACAGGAGAATCCCATGAACCATTTTTAGACGGTATCGTTTAGGGCACACTCTTGCATGATTACCCAGAGTTCTATGTCCCACACTCACACCTACACAACTGAACGAGCCACGGCCTGGTGACATCATCACATGGCACTGTTTGTTTACATGTGGAGCAGCAGTGCTAACACTTTAGCAGAGAAAATGAGACCAGAGTCATGAAATATCTCTTAAACAGTGACTCAGATATGAGTCCTGCTGTGGTACTCCTCTGTGAGTTTATGGATTAAACAACAGTGTGGAGCAGTGAATACAACAGGAGACAAGGCTTCAGAACTTATGTCTGTCACAGTCCAACTGAAGCGGAGCGTGGATTCACCCTAAATTTGGAGCAGAGTTCATTCACTTTTTCCTCTTCTCCTCTGTCCTCTCCATGTGCACCTTCTGGTTCACCTCCTCCAACCAGGCCAAAGTCCCACTCACACTGGACAAACGTACTGTACTTTAGGGGCTATCTGTGCTTGGGCACGGTTTGATTGAGCGAGTGTGACCCTAAAAGGCCTGAGCTGCAACAAATAAACAGCAAAATGAAGCCATAAAAGTGACTTATTCAACCCTTTACAGCTCAAATCTTATCATCTTACAACTAAAGTTACAAAACTCTCCCCATTATTGCAAAGACAAAGCACTCACGGTAAATACTGAGCCCCAACGTTCATGTATTGAATGATAAGTGGATATAATGATTATTGTGAAGGGCAGGGGCAGTGCCAGAAAGGAGCTAAGGGGGTGCTAAGGTCTTCAGTGTGGGCGCTCACTTAACATGTTAATTTTGACCCTTTTAACAAGCATACCCCCACGCCCTGCCTCTACCATATTTGTTTCACTGTTTAAAAAGCCAATATGGAATTATTTTTTTTTAAATGGAGTCTCATTTGAACAACATTTTTAGTCAAGATTGGATAGGCTATGAAAGTGGGGCAAAAGTGTTTGGGGGAGCTATAGAGGAGCACTGACCATTCCCTAGGCCTACAGGCCTACTAAACATGGTGTAAAATCAGAATAAACAAGGTCTAAAATGAAAATAAACTATAGATAATGTAGAATTAATAAACTCAACCTGTCTCTAAATACAACAGATAGCACCACAGTTTGGCAAACACTCTTAACCTCACATGGACTCATTGGTTCTCATGGGTTTACACTGTCCACAGATAAAAAAAGGAGGCGTGACCGGCAAGTTTAATCCTGTATTCTGTAATGGCCCAGACCTGTCCAGCAACAAATGCATTCAAAACTACACAGAGATATTTGCACTTTTTAGCACAGAATAGGCCAATTATTAGTTGGTTGAATTAAAATTCAACCAACCCAGAAGAACCCACATAAAGCCTTATTTGAACACTTTATGAAGAGGACACTGTACAAAATGTGCACTGCTCTGTGTTGCAGCTAGTAGTGAAAAGGGGCTGTGGATGAGGTTGTGCTGAATTCAGATTATATAATTGGGGGAAAATAATAAATAAATAAAATAATTGAAAAATGAAATAAATAATAAAATAAATAAACAAAATAAATAAAAAATTGGTCCTACATATTGGCAGATGATCTTGTCAGCCCTTGGTTTCTCTGGATTCTAAACTATCGGCATTGGTCATGAAAAAAAACATTGATCGATCTCTGCTCAAAACACATGCAGGCCTGTCATGATCAAACTGTGATGCACTGCTACAGAAAAAGGATAATACTGAAACTGCACTATGCCAGTGACATAAGAATACTTTAGTACAGACTCATCCAGAGCTCAGAAACATAAGTTCTCCAACACATTATTTACAGCAGGGCTCTTCACCTTTGCCACCATGGGGCCCTTCACAGAGTAACCTGTGACCAGCTTCATATTATGTATTATATTCAAGAACAGTGAAGTTATAATTGTGCAAATATATTTTACTTATTTGACTATCAGATCTGACTGGGCTACCATAAGTTTCATAAGATTCCCACAGTACTTAGAAAATGTACACACCACACATTTTGGGACCGTGGCTGAGTGACTGTAGCTTCATGCTTCAGAGCAAGAAGGTTCCAGGTTCAATCCCCCAGCCTTTCTGTGTGAAATTAGCATGTTCTTCCTGTGTCTGTGTGAAGTTTGCATGTTCTTCCTGTGTCTGTGGAGAGCTTGCATGTTCTCTCTGTGTCTGAGTGGGTTTCCTCTGGGCACTCTGGTTTCCCCCATCAACCCAAAACATGCAGAACAGGTCAAATCCTTCAGCTCAGGTCCTGATCAAGACTAGCCCTAGTTCTGAAGATGGGTCATTGAACGATGGGTCAAATGCAGAGGATACATTTCCCTACTGGGACAATGAAGTGTACCTTAACCTTAAAGAGTCTGTTAGATCCAAACACACTGCAGGCTTGGACTAGGGATAGAAACGGTCCATTATTAAAAATTTATATATAAATTGGGCCCGAACAGCTATAATTTGTAAGATATATATCATTGTGACAGATGCTTAAACACCTCTAAAAATGTGTGTTGTGTTAGAGCCAGGCCCAGTCTATTTTTATCTCCAGAGTCGCTGTGCTTCAGACGAGCGCTGCTGCTGCTGCTTTCATGAACAGAACAAACAGAATTTTCACACGTGTTCTTTTCACACCTGTCACATGACCAGAGTGACGGCGGCGGCTGGGAGTGAATGGAGTGAATAGAGTTTGCTCAGGGAGCATAAAGAGGCAATAACATCTGGAGATACAAAGAGGGTAAGGCAGGTGTGTAAGTAAAACAGAGGCGTCCAGTCTGACCTCAGCAAAGATGATGAGTGTGAGAGCAAAATGAAGAGTGTGGATTCAAAGAGCATCAATAATTGTAAATTATTACAATTATTGTAAAATTAGAATATCAAGTATATTGTTGATTAGAACTGTTGAACTAAAAGGGGACGTGCCAAAAGCTCTGAAAACAATTATGTATCTCTATGTAACTGGACCACAGACTGTATAAATTAGTGACTAAGTGAGTGTGACGTCACCCACAGTGTTCGGCTCCAGTCAAATGAAGCTTATCGAGGCTATGGTAAAAATACCATGTCCATTTATATATACAGTCTATGATTTGGACTAGCTTACCCCTAAACCCATTTCTTCTACATTGTGTCATTAAAATGCTCAAATCAGAATTAGACATTAAATAAAGTCCCTTATATACAGGCTACTACAAACACACAGTGTAGTCCAATAATACTTCACAAATGTAATCCTTTTGTTCTGCAGATTAACCCAGAGCAAACTGCAGGTTACAGACAACTAAAGTGACCGGATTAACCACAGCCACTCGCCAACACAACATATTCAGATATGTCTTTACACATCTACACTCTGGGGAATATATTCTCTTCTTTGCACAAAACCATCACTGCTAGCATCATTTGTTAGCATTTACGTCACTGCTAACTGGGCCCAGACAGTATTTCATTATGGCTTTGTACTCGATATAAAGAACAGCCTAAACTTGTGATAATTCTGCAGCAGTGATCTCCATATGCATGTAGGCTGTGAGCGCTAACAATCACTGTGTCATGTTTTTATGAATGGGGATGTTAACGAAAGCTAATGTATGCTAATGTATGCATGCTTCTGCTGAGTGTCTGCTTCCCTGTGGAGCCATGAAAGAACCAAGAGTACTACTACACAACGTCACCACAAACTAGTCCAACATCAAGTTAACTCACAATGCAAACGAACTAGTTTCAAAATTACATTTATAAGACTGAGCATTAAAGTTAGACCAATATATTGGGCCGATATTTACAGTTATTTGCGTATGGATTATCAGCCTTAAACCTCTAGCCTAGGCCGATATATGGTTTGGACTCACCTATAGCTGCATAAATCTTTATTTGTACACTTAAATTCAATGATGGCAGATTACACAGCTCTATTTTGGGTTAGCAGTAAAAACAGGGCTCTGGATATCTTAAAAATAATTTCTAATGAGATTATTTTTCATAGTTAATTATACAGAGCAATAACAAATATCGACAGAGCTCATCAGCCATGGCTGATCTCTAAACAATAGGTATAGGTATCGGCCATGAAAAACTAAGAATGTCACAATATTATCGCTAGTATTATTATCGCTAGTACACTAAGGTTTTGTAGAGGTTTGAATAAATCACTTCTATGGTTAATTATTGCTTCACCTGGCTATTTATTTGATGCAACTCAGGCCTTTTGAATGATACAGTCTACATAAAAATGTTTTATTGGGATTATCTTTATTTTAATTGTGTCAGTGGCATAGTTTCAAATGTGTTACCGTGACAGGTCTACCACCACAAAACACTGAAATGACCCATTCACTTTCATTCAGCTTAAGACTTAGACTTAGACCAACTTGAGTAACAGAAGGGAAATGACATGCACACAGTAAAGCTCACACAATACAAAATAAAAACAAAGATGGAAATATATAAGTGATAATGAAATTCTAAAAAATAAAAGTAGTAAAAGATAGTGTCACACAAGTCAAAGAAAGTACAGATACATTCACAGATGAAACGTAGCCTCCTTATAATCCAGTTTTACTCTTTTGGATTCCAGATTCAAATGAAATGACTTTAGTGCATCTAAAACTTACTTCTAACTCTTATATTGTGGCCTTATGTGTATATTTGTTTTTTTCTGTTGACTTTTATGTGAAGCACTTTGGTCAGCTTTTAAATGTGCTATAGAAATAAACTTAAAACTTGATTCACAATGACTGTTTACCAGATGAATCAATCATATTTGAAACATGGACTGGTCTGGATCTGCATAGCAAACTTTCAAAATATAAACTATAACATTTTACCAAATCCCAAAACTTGCATTAACAATTTTTACCGTATTTTTAAATACAAAAACGCTATATTTATTGTTTTCGTTGCCTGTATAACATCCCGTAGATGCATGTTAACTTAACTCAAATGTTTTTTGTGCAGCTAAGCATCGTCTATAGAGAAAGCCTTTACTCACCCTCTTCAGCGCGGCACTAACAGGAAGTAGACAAAATGGCGCTGTCCGGATATAGGAACCTTTGCAACATCTGACACCCAAACGCTTTTTTACAACTTAAACCACAAATAAACCAAACATATAAATATAATTATAAATAATCCAACCCAAGTGAAGGTAGTGGATCTGATTGTAAAAGTCTAACCATAATGATCTGACTTGCAGAGAGAGAGAGTGCCCCGAGAATCGAACCTGTGCAAGAAAAGAGCCGCAAGAAATTCAGGAAGTCAAATTACAAGTCCCTCTATTTCGACTGTTTCGACAGACAGGAAGTGAGCCCACGTGTGCAGATGGGCAACAGTTTACACAGAAAATATATGGGATGGGATGGTCTGATATACATTATGTGACACGATGTTGTTGCCAATAAACGATATTTCCAGAACAACATGGTGAATTATTTATTTGTTTGTCTAATTATGACTTGGTTTGCAGGTAGTACTAAATATTCATCTTCATACTTTTACATCAGTTGAATCTTGTAAATATTTTTTTTTAAGATTTTTGTTTTGAACTTGAAATGACAGGAAATATGAATTTTACATGCCTTCCCTTTAAAATCAAAATAACTACAGAAAATTAGGAATTTTTAGAATTCAACTATTTAGAATTTATTTAGAATTCAGGCTTTTTAGAATTCAGCGCTGAATTCTAAAAAGCAATCCCTCTAAGTTATCAATAAACAAAATTCCATTATACACTAGACAATATACACACAAGGAACTAATTTTTCTGAAATTTTAAACATTCATTTAACAGAACAGTCGCGCTTTGGCCCTTGTTTACAGTATGGTTGCTAGGTAACAGTTATGGAATTACCCAACCAGGAAGTAAAATTATAAACCAATATTTGCTTATGGCGATATTAAGATTTTCAAATCCATAGCAAGGGCCAAAAATGTTAAATTATAGTGTTGTCCACAAATTTTAAAAAGATAATAATAAAATGTGTTTGTTGCGTGATTATGGACATGTTTTAGCTTAATAGTTCTTCTATTTCCATTTTTACTCATGAGTCTGTTCAAGAAGACAAGTCTGATGACTCAGGGGCACACCAAAGACTGTATATATAAATGGACATAGCTAACCTGCTAGCTGCTGTATTCCAAATAGTTCCCAAAAAGTGATCATGGACGCACTTCCAGCTCCACTTAACTTTCTATTGAAAAACTGTGGCCCCTCTCTCTGTAACTGCTGCTGTCAGGTTCGTCATTTTGGTCTTAAAATGTTCGTATTAACCCGCTCTACATGATCCTGGCATTTTTATTTCACTATTGTGTCCATAACTAAAGATATGAACATGAATATGAATATGAATAATAACAGACAAATCAGGTGCCTTCTTTCCCTGAGACCGCTACCACTAGCGTTAGCTACAGGTTTGACTGACAGGTGTTGCTAAGCACCTGCTCCCTGCTAAACCAGTGGCGTGGGCGGATAGGGGTGTTACTTTCAACAACCTCGCTCCAGATTGGCTCTTTGGTTGCTATGGCACCCTTGGTCAAAATTACAAATATGGAATACGGCTTGAAATTCGTCGCTATTACTGCTAGTCTCAATGAGTTTCATTTGACGGAAGCCGAATGCTATGGGTGACGTCACACTCACTTAGTTCACTTGTTTATACAGTCTATGGGGCACAAACAGAATAGGCCAATGCAGAAATACTGGTGCCAAATATCAATCAATCAATCTTTATTTATAGAGCTCTTTACAACACTGGAGGTGACCACAGTGCTTTACAATCAAACCAACACAATATAAAACATGCAAAACATTAAAAAGTGAAATAAAACTCATGGTGCAATGTGTCTCTGTATTATGAGTGTTAAAGTCAGTCTGAATAATTACGTATTGAGCCTGGATTTAACCTCCTGAGACCTGAACTCTTCATGGTGTGCTTTATGTTTACATTATGAGAAAAATTATGTCCACATATGAGGACATTCATTGTATGTTTTAATAATTTTGATAGAAACAATAAAGTCACATTTAAATAATGATTTGCAAAAACTATTTGTTAAGTGCCTGATCACAGCAACATTGTTCCTGAATAAAAACAAAATGAGAAACAAGAATTGTGCCTCTTGGGACAATGTGGCTCATTTGAAGTGCTTCTAACAGGTGCAGGAGACATATGCCTTTAACAAAGTCCATCTTGAATCTAAACTATAATGTGTTATACTCTTCTGTCATCACATATGCCTTAACAAAGTCCATCTTGAATCTAAACTATAATGTGTTATACTCTTCTGTCATCACTAAGTGGCAGTTTAATGACCTCATATGTGGACACTAGGACCTTGTAGAGGTTGCTGTAAACATCATCACAATAAAGCGCCGCATGCAGTCGCCACCCCCTATGGATAGCTGCACATCACACTAGCGAGAAGCCCATTTTTTTTCATTTGTACCAAAATGACTATGCGACGCTGCCAAATCCCAAGAGTATCAATGATTAAGAAAATAAAACTGGAGAAGGGAGTGCATACATCACAGTGGGCGTGTACGTCACAGTGGGTGTGTACCAGTGGAGGTGAAAACAGGGGTAGATCGGCAAAATGGTGTCTTGAAAATAAGAGATTAAAGATTACTCAAACATGAATCAATCCAAATACAACTTCAGAGGCTCAATGAGAAGAAACAACTAGAACATGGTTAAAAGATCTGAAAAGAACAGTTTGCAGAATAGGTCTAATTTAAGCCAAGTCTAAAGAATGCACCAGTTCTGACATTACTGGTCATACTGGTATATTCAAAGAAAAACAGCAGAGATCTGTTTGAGGAGGTCTGGTTTACAACACACAGCAGCATTAAGTCTATCTAATAAGACGCTCTAAAAATAGAAGCCGTTTGAAGCTTGTAGGGACTAAACCTCTCCATATGGGACAAACATGACAGCTGAAAATGCAAGTATCCGACCAGAGATTATGACATTAAAATCCCTCTGTGTGTGTGTGTGTTTGTATGTGTGTTTGTATGTGTGTGTGTGTGAGTGCGTGCGTGCGTGCGTGCGTGTGTGTGTGTGTGTGTGTGTGTGAATGTGTGTGTGTGTGTGCGTGTGTGTGTTCTAAATCCAGCAGTGAAGTCATGTTAAAGATGTGTGTGTGTGAGCTGTGGGGAGAGTGAGCTAATATAGCTGAGGTTTTGAAATGTGCTTTAGGGGTGAATGATATTAAAAAAAACAAAAAACAAATATCTTATTGTTTTTTATTCTAATAGTAATATTCAAACCACATTATCCCAATCCATCCTAAGTGCTAGAGATCGACCGATGTTTTTTTTCATTGACCGATTGTTTAGAATACAGAGCCGATAAACTCAATTTTGATTATTCTCCCCAAATTTTTAAATCACAAGCCTATAAGAGAGGTGTCACATTTTGTGCAGTTCTCTTAATATTAAAGTGTTAATATAAAGCTTTTCTGTGGATTTTTAGGCAGCAGAAACTCAGCTGTTTCCTGAGTTTGTATCTGGCGCCTCTGTGTCTGTCACTCCAACTGCCCCTGATGCTGTGTTTTATTGGCTGTTGTCGTGGTGATGTTTCATGGTTATGATATGACAGAGCAGCTCAGAGTCGCACTGACACCACACACATGAGGAGCTCAGCGGATTAAAAATCACAAACAAGGATTTAAAGTTGAGTCACACCTCCCTGAAGTCGAGGAGAAGCAGACCTGGTCCTAAAATGATCCTGTAGTGTGTGAGGGTCTTAAGACGCTTTTTTTTTTTTTTGATAAATCTCCCATCTTCACTGCGACAAACCAAATATAATCTGAAAATCACAATGTTCGTTCTCTAAAATGTGTTACCATGACGTTGCCCTGGTCTGTGTGTCGTCTGTAAGCAAAGCCCGCCCCTATCGCTCTGTCCCCGGTGTATTACAGGAGGCTGACCCACTTCCCATGCAGCAGGTTACAGATTAACCGTGGCTCTGGCGTGGAGTGGGCTTCTTCGGTTTGAGGTCAGCTGACACTCCGAGTATCAAAGGCTAGCGCACGCTCACTTATGCTCGTAGACATGTGTCAGGTTAGACTAAGGGCTTTAGCCAACGTCCAGTCAGAGAGAGACGTGAGAAGACCAGACCAAAACAGAAAAAACATGGCTGACTAAGGATTTCAGGTTTGTCCAACTATGACTTGGTTGGAGGTAGTATGAAATATTCATATTCATACTTTTACATCAGTCAAGTGGTTTGTAAATATTTGAAATACAAATTCTACATACCTTCCCTATAAAATCTAAATAATTACAGAGACTCATTTAAATGTTGCTGTTTTCTGATCTCTATTCTAATAATGTTGTTTCCTCATCACAAACATACCTGAAGTTGTGTTTTGTTTCATTCACACATGTTTAACACACAAACCCTGTATACTGAGTTCTTCTCTCAAACTGAAAACCCCCTGTTCCACCTTGTGATGTCATTAAGTGGTAATACAGGAAGTGATCCACTGTGTTTTTAAACACCATACAGCTTCAGTAGAATCATTTGGATGATTTCAGCCCTGAAATTGCCAATCTGTACTGAACTAAAGGTAAAAGGAGCTGTTAATTTGAAAACTACCACTTCATGACATCACAAGGTGGAACAGAGCATTTTGAGATTTGGAGGTTACTCAAACATGTGTGAATGAAAGAAAAACACAACTCCAGTTATGTTTCTGCGGAAGCATTTTGAATTTGGAGGTTACTCAAACATGTGTGAATGAAAGAAAAACACAACTCCAGTTATGTTTCTGCGGAGGTAACAACATTATAACCTGGCTCAAAGTTCACGAGAGTCAACTTTGCATAATGTAGGACCTTTAACAAAATAGACACGCTTTGGCCCCTGTTTACAGTATAGTTGCTAAGGAACAGTTATTCAACCAGAAAGGAAAAAATTATAAGCTACGAAACTACGAAAAAATAGGAAGTAGACCATTTGTAGAAATATTTTAAATATAATTATGTGACTACTACTCTGCAGTGAACTGGAAAATCTTTACAGCACTTTATATAAGGAAGTACGGCCATGTGTTAGACAGAGCAGTGCTTCATATGTAACACAGCGAGCAAATCCCACCAGAGGATTATGTAGAGATCAGAATCACTCTCTCCGCTACAACTGAACTGAGAATGAGCCACTGTGATGCTACGCTATTCGTGACGGCGGGCTAAAGCACGCTATGCTAGGTTTTCCCTAAAGCCGGTTAAATCAGAAAGTGTCAAGCAGGGTTTAGCAAAAGTCAGCTAAGCACTGACGCTACGCTAGGCTAGCTGCACAAACTATGAGAGAAGACAGAAGAAAGAGGGACAGAGGAAAATAGAGAGAAGAGAGATGGGGAGAGAAAGTGAATTGGAGTCAATGGAGCAGGGAGTGTGCCCATGATCACTTCCTAGGACTTCCTTGCAGGTTAGCTATGTCCATTTATATATACAGTCTATGCATGGACCTTTGTTAAATGTTTGTGAGACTTACCACAGTAAAAGACACAGAGGCAGACGCTGTAGAGTTGGTCCTGCTGTGATATACTCCATAGTTTCCATAGTTCCTCCTGATGTCGGCTGAGGAAGTCCTGGAAGCACACAAAATGGACTTATGTTATTACTGCAGGATATGAGACAAAACATTTCAATAAACCAAAAATATTTCTATTCTGTCAAGTGTCAAGTAGCCCAGGGGTTCAGACTTTGTCTGTAACTCGAGGTCCAATCTCCTATTAAAAGGCCCATATTTTGCTATTCTCTGATCTATGTTATAATGTTGTTTCCTCATCACAAATATATCTGGAATTGTGTTTTGTTTCATTCACACATGTTTAACACACAAATACTGCATATTTACTCTGTTCCACCTTGTGAGGTCATGTGGTAATACAGGAAGTGCTCCACTGTGTTTTTAAACTCCATACACTTTCACTAGAACCATTTAGATCATATCAGGCCTAGAATTGCCAATCTCTACTGAACTAAAGGTCAAACGAGTTGTTAATTTGAAAACTACCGCTTCATGATATCACAAGGTGGAACAGAGCATGTAGACAGACATAAAGGGTTACTCAAACGTGTGAATGAAACAAAACACAACTCCAGGTATATTTTTGAGGAGGTAACAACATTATAACATGGTTTAAAGCTCACATCAGCCCATTTCATGTAATATAGGAGCTTTAAAATATAGTTGCTGAATGTTAATAGGAGATGCAACACAAATACAGTGTTGTTCTGGTTCTATTGAGATGAACTGAGCCATGATGAGTCCATTCACTCACTGTTTATTCATTACACAAGCACATTTACACTGTTCCAAAGCTCTGTCCTGCTGCCAGCAATACACACTGTAGGAAAATACCATTATACAAGACCTGATTAAAGCTCCAGGTTACCAACACTTAAAGCTACACTCTGTAACTTTTCTGGTGGAGGGTCTGCCACCTGCTTGTCTCCATGGAGATGTAACGGCTTTGCTTGGAATGCTCCACAGTATCTATAGCATTTCCTGCTTGTTTCCATGGATATAGGTGGTAAGTTTAATGCCATATTGTGGAATAATTGAAGACAAAGCAATAACATATCTGTGGAGACAAGCAACAAAGATTAGGGATGCACCGATCCAGATTTTTCAGTTACCAATATCGATATTTTGCCTTTAAGTAACTGCCGGTAATCGATATTAACAGAATATTTCATTAAAACACAGTTAATTATTGTTATTATATATATAGTTATTACAGGGAGATCCAATAGTGTTATGTAACTGTTATTTCTAATTCATATCAGACAGAACAGCTTTGAAAGGATAAAAGTTCAAACATTATGAGTAGGGATGTACTGATACCACTTTTTCCAAAACGAGTACTTCATTTTGAGTACTTGCAGATACCGAGTACCAATACCAGACACCACACACATTGTTCAGAGGTGAACTGTTAGGGTCAAATAAGATGCAGCGCAGTTACAGTGGTTTCAGCTCTTCATATCGGCAGCTCAGTGATGAGTACAAGTACGACTACTAGCACCTAGTATCGGACGCCATCGGCTGCCATTTTCACATTTTATATTTTTGTTATTATAATGATGGTTGCAACACTGATGCCAAAGACAACTAGGTCAGCCCTGTGCTCATTCTGTCCCCACAGGGTCAGTCGTGATGGCTCTCGTGCGCTGGTCCTAATTATCAACCAAAGCTTGTGTGGTCAACAATGCACTGGAGGAATGCCAGAGACACAGCTCCATTCAAATACATGGAAATAGACGGCTATAGTGTTTTACTGCCAATGGGATTCATGCAAAACACAGAGGATCATATCTTAAAGTTTACAGGGATATTTAGTTTGTTGTTAGGCCTGTCACAATAAATACTATATCAACTTATCGTTCAATACATAACAGATGGAACAATCATTTTTGAGGTTTGGGCGTAGACTGTATATATAAATGGACATAACTAACCTGCTAGCCGCCACGTTCCAAGTCATGGGCGCGCTTCCAGCTCCACTGACTCTGGCTCCAATTCACTTTCTAATGAAAAACTGTGGCCCCTCTTTCTGTAACTGCTGCTGTCAGACTCGTCATTTTGGTTTTAAAATGTTCATATTAACCTGCTCTACAAGATCGTGTTATTCTTATTTCGCTATTGTGTCTGTAAATCAAGATATGAACATTAATAAGAGACAAATCAGCTGCCGTGTGTCCCTGAGGTCACTCCCATTTACGTTACCAACAGGTCTGATTGACAGCGTTGCTAAGAGCCTGCCCCCTGCCAAACCAGCAGTACGGGCGGGAAGAGGCGTAACCTTCATTGGTTGCTATGATACTCGCGGTTGGAATTCCAAATATAGAATTCAGCTCCAAATTGGCCTCTATAACTGCTAGCCTTGATGAGCTTCATTTGACTGGAGCCGAACGCTATGGGTGATGTCACACTCACTTAGTCCACTTCTTTATACAGTTTGTGGGTTTGAGCTGTAGAAGGTTTAATTATGAACACATTATAGGTACAATATAGTAACAATATTGTACATTATAGGATAATTCTGCTTTATGTTTTAGTTTCAATGTTATCGTTTATCGTCTATATCAAGGGTCGAGAACCTATGGCTCGCGAGCCAGATGTGGCTCTTTTGATGACTGCATCTGGCTCTCAGATAAATCTTAGCTGACATTTCTTAACACAATAAGTAATGAATAAATCCGCTGATATTCAAGTAAAACATTACAGAAATCACAGTGTTAAAAATAATCTTAAAAATAAAAATAAAAATTCTCGTGCATTTTAATCCATACATTAATGTTTTACCGCACCTGTTCAGGGTTGCGCTGGAGCCAATCGCATCTTGTGCTTTGGGGCACGGGAGCGTCCGACACCTCTGTTTTTATTGGATTATATACTGTAGCCCACACGAGTCATTGTGAGGTAGAGAAGAAAACTTCCTGCCATTTAATCGGTAAATCAGCTAACTGATTTATGCAGAGAAAACCATTTTGATGAAGATGGTGATGGTGAAAAGAAAAAATTTTTATTCAGAGTTAAAAAATATTGTATGGCTCTTACGGAAATACATTTTAAAATATGTGACTTTTTTGTCTCTCTCATCTAAAAAGGTTCCCGACCCCTGGTCTATATTTATTTCAGCGATACATCACACTTCAGAATGTGTTATCGTGACAGGCCTATCTATAGCAGTGCTGCACCATTATTTGGGAACAATATCAACTAACTCTAATTAAGTCTAATAAAGTTGTAAACGTTTCCCAGACAACTGACCAAAAGACAAAGAATCCCATGTATTTCAGAACATGACTGTAGAGGTCTAAACTTAGGGTTAGCAGCTTATACACAGAATAATAACTCTATAGACACAGGGAGCTCATCTGACACACAGGGAGGGCATCTGGCACACGGTCCGAACATGACTGTAGAGGTCTAAACTACAGAGTTAGCGGCTTATACACAAAATAAAACAGGATATTTTGTTGTTTGTGGTACTATGGTACTTATTTTGGTACTTCAAAAACTGCAGTATTTGTGGTTTGATAACTGTTTCTGTTCAAATTGTGATTTTGATCTTGTAGCCCTCGTTCACAGTAAACTGTAGAAGTTTCATGTAAACTTTAAGACTCTGGGATAGAATCATAACCACAATTACACGATAGTTATGTAACAGTGGGCGGGGTCTTGTTAACTTTTGACAATATATAAGTACAATGAAGTGGTACTGAATCAAAGAAAATGTCATTTTTAACACAAAATAAAAGTTTATTCAGTGTTACCATGTGGTCTTATAGTTCTCATAATGATCAAGATCCTTCTAAACTGTTTTGGAAAGATTCAGTTCAGTTCAAGTTTATTTCTATAGCACATTTAAACTTGAGCTGACCAAATTGCTTCAAATAAAACTCAACAAAAAACAAATATACAAATAACACGATACATTGGAAAAGAACAATAAAACAACTGTATATCCTGTCCTGTGTTAAATACCAGGGAGAAGAGGTGGGTTTTCAGTCTAGTCTTAAACTGCGTTAAAGACGGAGTAGATCTGACAGGCAGAGGGCCTGTTCCATAGTCTGGGCACTGCCACAGAAAAGGCTCTCTCACCTCTGGTCTTGAGCCTGGCTTTGGGCACAGCTGACCTCTGACCTCAGGGCTCTGGGTGGAGTATAGGGCTGCAGTAACTCCCTCAAATAAAGAGGACCCATAGAGTGCAGACAGAGGGCAGACAGGGGACCCATAGAGTGCAGACAGAGGACCCATAGAGCGCAGACAGAGGACCCATAGAGTGTAGACAGGGGAACCCATAGAGGTAGACAGGGGACCCATAGAGTGCAGACAGGGGACCCATAGAGTGCAGACAGAGGACCCATAGAGTGTAGACAGGGGACCCTTAGAGTGCAGACAGAGGACCCATAGAGTGCACTTCGAAACTTTTCTCGTGGAAGGTCTTTCACCTGCTTGTCTGCATGGAGTTAATTGCTTTGCCTGGGATGTTCCACAGTATGGCATTAAGCTTGTCCATCTTTCACTGATTGCTAAAAACGCACATCGAAAAAAAAAGTTTGTCTTACTCTGATCTTACTTTGATCTCCTCTCCACTGATCTGTGTTAAATACATTTTAAAGTGTATACATTTTACTTTTACTTCACTACATTTGAAAGTAGTATCTGTACTTTCTACTCCACTACATTTTTGAACTGGACTGAAAAGTAAAAGTATTTTTTAATATTGTCTGAGATCTGCTGAAAAGGCGGAGGGTTTATTTTTAACACGTTCATAATTTGAGCAAAACAAAAATATACAAATAAAAACACTTAGAAAAAAAAAATCAATTCAATTGTTTCTGTTGAACAAAATTCAGCTCAAATCTTTATCAAAATAACCACATTTGAAGCTCAAAGTCCTAAAAATCTGCCAGAAATACTTTTACTTTTTACTCTTTAAATACATTTTTAAACAGGTACTTTAATACTTTTACTTAAGTAGATTTCATGTGGTACTTTTACTTTTACTTGAGTATTTTGTGGCTCTGGTATCTGTACTTTTACTTAAGTAACAGAATGGAGTACTTCTTCCCCCTCTTCTCACACATGAATGGCATCAGAGCATAAACAAAAGCCTGTGATTCTGAGACGGGTCTGGTCATGATGAGACGGGACGGAGTTTCTGGAGACTGAAGGACACACTTGTAGATTATAAACAAAGCCTTGTGTTATGGGTCATAACAGCAGATTATTGCCGTTTCCTCGACAACCTGCCATTATTCAAGCCGCAGAATAAAACATAACTGTGTAAAGGTAGTGATTAGGCAGGTGCTGGTAATAGACGGGTTTAACCACGTGATGATTTGGGTTAGATACACACAAACACATACACTTATACCACAAATGAAAGCTAACATGTGTAATTAGACTGGCTCACCCTATTGTATTCTAACATAACAGGGCTCAAGGTCGCTAATCAAGAAAAGTTCATTTCTGTCCTGAGAATGTGACTTTTTTAGTATCATTAACTGTTCAAATGAGTGAGGAGCTCGGTCACATGGGAGGAGCACATAGTAGAGCCACTGCTCCTCCACGTCCAGAGGAGCAGCTGAGGTGGCTCGGGCATCTGTTCTGGATGCCTCATGGACGCCTCCCTAGGGACGTGCTCCGGGCTTGTCCCACTGGGAGGTGGCCCCAGGGAAGACCCAGGACACGCTGGAGGGACTATGTCTCTCGGCTGACCTGGGAGCGCCTTGGGGTCACACCAAAGGAGCTGGAGGACATGTCTGGGGTGAGGGAAGTCTGGGAGTCCCTGCTTAGACTGCTGCCCCTGAGACCCGGCCCGGGATAAGAGAAAGAAAATATATGGATGGATGAGTATCTAAAAGGATGTGAATCTTTTAGTCCCTGGTGATTCAGTTCAATTTCGATTATTGGGGTCCTGATTCGATTCTAGATTCAAATATGAAAGCTATTTTTTATTTTTCATTCAAAAACAAAGAACATTTATTTTACACATTTCAAGTTCTCTGTTGTAGTAATCTTTTATGTAAACCGAGCATTGCAATTTAACCTCATTTAAAATTGAATCTTGAGAATTTGGAATCAATCCAGAATCGTTATCGCTGAATTATTTTTCGATTTTTTTCAACAAAGTTTCGATACTAGTTTGAGTATCGATTAGTATCTGATTTTCGATACTTTTGCCCCCACTCCCTGCTAAACCAGCAGTGCGGGTGGGAAGGGGCATTACCTTCAACAGCCTCGCTCCGGATTGGCTCTTTGGTTGCTATTTGGTTGCATTGATACTCATGGTCGGAATTCCAAATATGAAACTCTGCTCCAAATTGGCCCCTATAACTGCTAGCCTCAATGAGCTTCATTTGGAACCGAACACTCTGGGTGACGTCACACTCACTTTGTCTTAGCACTGTCTCACTAGCATCTTATTAGCATTCTATCATTAGCATTTACAATGTATTAGCTAAACCCTGACACCAAAACATTTTCAGCTCATATCTTTAACGCATTTGCAGTTTGTCAAATGTCAAGTCATTTATCGATTGTGACCGGATCAACCACAAATATGAAAATCATCTGAACAGAACAATGTGCTCAACCTCTGTTCAATGTGTTCAACCACCGTGTGCTAACAACGAGATCACAGGAAAGATAAAGAGGACACAACAGAGCAAACTGCAGTTTCTTCTTTTGTTGCTCAAGGGCACAAAGTCAAGGTGGTGTAAAATGCTTTGATGTTATGTCTTCTGTCGCTGTGAGTCATTGGAGCTATTTGCTCCAATGAGATTTGACCTGCAGCTTTTCAAATGTCTGAACGTCTGACAAAGAAGTGGCTGGTATCTAAACAAGTTTGTACACAATAGAGATGAATGTGATTTGAATGATCAGGAGAAAGTAGAATGTGTGTGTGTGTGTGTATGTGTGTGCGCGCGCGCGTTTGTATGTGCATGTGTGTGCATACGTGTGTGCATGCGCGTGTGTGCGCGCACGTGTGCGTGCATATGTCTGTGCGTGCACGTGTGCGTAATTATAATTATAAATCTGTTCAGTAGCACATTGGACAATGGTCACATTTTTATATAGTGCTTTATCCACCAAGGCTCAAGGCGCTTTACATAAAGGAACCACTCACCCATTCACACACACACACACATACACCAGTGTACACAGACACTGGGGGAGAGGTGGATTAAGTGTCTTGCCCAAGGACACAACTACAGTATTCATCTGTGGGAGCTGGAATCACACCATCAACTTGTGCGACAGTGGATCTGCCTGCTACAGCAATGATGTTTATGTTGAGAGCAGGATTCAAACCGCCAACCTTCAGATCACTCTACCAACTGAGCCACTGTTGCCCCTGAACTACAAAGCCTGTTATATTTTTGTTTTAAAAAATATTTAACAATATACAACATTGTCTGTGTAATCCCTCAGTCATCCAGGTCTGATCCATAGTAAAAGCCAAAGTTAAATCTGTCAAGTGGACAAAAAGTTGTAGGAGTGAAGATGTTTGGCTGTTCATCCAAGTCGCTTCTTCAGTTCTATATACAACACACTATTCTATCATTATTTTAAATCCCCCAGTCCTCGTACCCCTGGTTGGGGAATACTGATATAGTCTGTATTCTTAAAAGGTGTAATATTTCCTGGTGGGGAGTCAGCCACCTGCTTGTCTCAAGGGTGAAGTTATTGTTTTGCCTGTAATTCTCCATACTAAGCAAATAACCCTTGAAAAAAATGCACTCTCACTGTCAGCGCCTCTCCACAGATCTGACCTGTGGCCTCATGTCGTCTACATCTTCAAGGAAACAGATACGCTTAATGCCATTCTGTCGAACACTCCAGACACGACCTTAATATCTCCACCGTAAAGTTACACAGTTTCAGTCAACACAGTTTACAGCTCATAAACAACATGCACTTTTAGTGTAGAGCAAATGGCTCTAGTTCTGACCACAGTCTTATTTTCAACAACCACTGACCACTGACCACTGACACAACAAACAGTTTATAACACCCCCACATACTTAACAGAACAAATATTTCTTCAAAGCTTTGTATTTGAAGTCAAACCAGACACAAAAGCTCATGTGACACGAGTGAAACACGCCCATGGTCTGAGCCTATAAAAAGACTACAGCAGTAAAACAGTACTCAGGCCTGGGTGGCAGAGCAGAGCGAGGGCGGGGCATCATCTGACCACAGGGCGGGCATCATCTGACCACAGGCAGACAAACAGCATCTGTGCTTCAGTTTTACACCACAGAGCTCTGGCATCCTCCTACCAACCAGTGCCAGCTAATCAAGTGTCAAGGGTCAAGGGTCAAGGTTCAAGGTTCAATTTTAGGAAGAGTGAGGGAAAAGTAGGTCTCTTTTTGTTTTTAAAGGCCCTATATTACACAAAATTGACTCTTGTGAGCTTTAAGTCACGATATAATGCTGTTACCTCCTCAAAAACATACCTGGAGCTGTTTTTGTTTCATTCACACATGTTTGAGTAACCCTTTATTATTGGTCTGTCTACATCAAAATGCTCTGTTCCACCTTGTGATGTCACAAAGCAGTAGTTTTCAAGTTAACAGCTCCTTTTGCCTTTAGTTCAGTAGAGATTGGCAATTCCAGGGCTGAAATGATCCAAATGATTCTAGTGAAGGTGTATGGAATTTAAAAACACAGTGGAGCACTTCCTGTATCACCACAAGATGGAACAGAGTGTTTTCAGTTTGAGAGAAGAATTCAGCCAAAATATGCAGGGTTTGTGTGTTAAACAAGTGTGAATGAAACAAAACACAACTCCAGGTCTGTTTGTGATGAGGAAACAGCATTAGAACAGAGATCAGATCAGTGTAATATGGGCCCTTTAAGCTCTCCTGACGTTCTTCCTCATTCACACCGTACGCCACCGTGACCTCGCCACAGACACTGGCACCGCGTCCTGCTGTCCTTAGCGATCCTCATCTGTCCAAACTTATTCTCAATGTTGATCATTTCAAAAACTAAAACAAATAAAATGGTGGATTGGAGTCTAAACACAAGCTCACCATAAAACTATTTAAAGTCGCTGCACCTGATTTTTATCGTCTTAACACGAAAAACAGAACTAGTTATTTTAAACGGTTTGCAGTGGTCCAAAGTTATGTTATTCCTCACTTACCACAATAACAACTAGCATGCAAACTGTACACATCCCGATTCTCGGACAATAAAACGCTTTACAATTACAATTTTGCTCCAAAGCATGGGGAAAAAAATGGTACAGGTCCTGTAAAGTCCTGTAGAAAAAAGTCCTGTCTGTGAAGCTGCAAAATAATCTTCATCTTCAAAAAGATGAGTACACTATGTGCATGAAACGAGACAAAATATTAATGGAAAAATATACTTGCAAACAAAAACTTACACTGAATTAGATTTGAATGTCCCCCTTCACGCTGCATGTAGAAGTAAAAACATGATCCATTTCAGTGAGGCCTCAAACTTCATTGATGTTAAATCCAGCTCCGGTTGGATAGACTTAAACTGACCACTGTGACCAAAGCCCAGCACGAGCTCTGCTCTTTCACTCTGACAAAGATCTCCCAAAATAAAACACAGAGATAGCGCCGCCAAGCTCACTTTTAGAAACTGCAATGAACAGAACAGAGCTCAGCCCAAAAAGTCCACATCCCCAAACACTGTACAAACAACTCACTGGATTACACCATTTTATATGCGGTATTTTTATCCCAGATATGCAGCAATATGATACTGGAAATCTTGATGGATCTGATATTGGTTTCAAGATATCAATTCAGCTGATATCTAGGCCTGTCTCGATAACTGGGACATTTTTGTTTATTTTTTGTCTATATGATAAGATTTAAGCCGTAAAAGTTTGAATTAACAACTTCTAATGCTATGAGTGACGTCACACTCCCTTAGTCCACTTCTTTATACAGTCTATGGCTACATCTTACAACGCTACATTTTAGGTGTTTTGCGGATTTAAAAATTCTTAAAAGTTCATGTTCTGAAAATGAAATGAATGAATTGAAAACCTACAAAATTCAACCTTTGTGGAAGCTGAATGCCCTGTCAGAACATGGGCAGTTTGAATTCACAGAAATGCATTGTGCTCCTAGGAGCTGCAGTACCCAGAGTGGCCACTAGTCGATCTCGCACAGGGATGGAGTATAGCCATACAGAGAGTGGGGCGAGTTTTTCAGCGTAAAGTGAATTGGAGTCGATGGAGCTGGAAACGTGCCCATGATGACTTCACGGTGGCTAGCAGGTTAGCTATGTCCATTTATATTTACAGTCTATGGGACAGAGGAGGTGTCTTATCCAGCTCTTATTATAGTTTCATGGGAGGGGTCACAAAGAAGTCTTAAAAGGCCCTCTTCCTATTCATTTATATTAGAGGGAGGCCATGTCAGGCTGCCTGCTTCAGGCCCCCACATTTCTATCAACGGGCCTGTTGCGATACTCCCTGTTGCCCCCTGTAGACCCAGGCCTGGAAGTGCTGATTTGAGTTCACGACTTTAAGCTCTGACAATGCAAAGCTGATCCGCTTTTCTTCGTTCTTGGGTCACCTGATCTGTGAGAGGAACCTGTTTTGGCCTGTAGATAAATAAAGGTCTTTTACATGAGCCAACAGCTGTCACTGCTCGATGGAGCAACCAGGTTACCTGAGAATAAACATGTTTGGGAAGATTTGGTTAACCCTGCTGCTGGGTTCAGGACAGGGTCACAAAAAAATACAATAATAATAATAAAACTAGAATATATGTTTTCTCTTCCTTTCTTGTGAGCTTTAAGCCATGTTATAATGCTGTTACCTCCTCAAAAATATACCTGGAGTTGTGTTTTGTTTCATTCACACATGTTTGAGTAACCCTTTATTATTAGTTTGGCTATATCTCTAAAGCTCAAAATGCTCTGTTCTACCTTGTGATGTCATGAAGTGGTAGTTTTCAAGTTAACAGCTCCTTTTACCTTTAGTTCAGTAGAGATTGGCAATTCCAGGGCTGAAAACATCCAAATCATTCTAGTGAAGGTGTATGGAGTTTAAAAACACAGTGGAGCACTTCTTGCATCACCACATGTCATCGCAAGGTGGAACAGAGTGTTTTCAGTTTGACAGAAGAACTCAGCCTAAATATACAGGGTTTGTGTGTTAAACATGAGTGAATGAAACAAAACTTTGGTGTGTAAACATGAGTAAATAAAACAAAACACAACTCCAGGTCTGTTTGTGATGAGGAAACAACATAAGAACAGAGATCAGAATAAATCAGTGTAATATGGGCCCTTTAAGTGCTCGTCACCATGGGGATGTTCTGCTTTCTCTGGAATATTCCGCAGTATGGCATTAAACTGTGGCCCTTTGATGAGTGACTTTTGACTGTTAAGTATTTGAATACACTGGTTCTGTAAATGTGTGTAGTGCCAGGATCAACCTCACATTATGCAAAAATATGAAATATTTAAAGTCTCATTTTACATTTGATAAACACGACCTCTCGTTGACACAAGCAAGCTCAAATCAAATATAGAGTTTACTTTTAAATACTGACAAATACTGACCTGATTGGCTTAACTTAAGTAAAAGTAAAAGTATCAGATGAAAAAAAATCTATGTAAGTAAAATTATTAAAGTAGTTTAAAATGTACTTAAAGAGTAAAAAGTAAAAGTATTTCTTGCAGATTTTGAGGTCTCATAAAGCAACAGAAACAATTTTTTTTTTTTTTTTGCGTGTTATGTTTTTATTTGTATATTTTTGTTTTGCTCAAATTATGAACTTGTTAATAAACCCTCCGCCTTTTCAGCAGATCTCAGACAATAATAAAAAATACTTTTACTTTTCAGTCCAGTTCAAAAACAGTGGAGTAGAAAGTACAGACTTTTCAGTCAGTTCAAAAACAGTGGAGTAGAAAGTACAGATATTGCTCTCAAATGTAGTGAAGTAAAAGTAAAAAGTATACACTTTAAAATGTACTTAACACTGATTGTATAAGCAGATCAGTGGAGAGGAGATCAGAGTAAAATCAGAGTAAGACAAACTTTTTTTTCAATGTGCGTTTTTAGCAATCAATGAAAGATGGATGCCGTACTGTAAGTGAAGTCAAAGTAAAAAGTATACACTTTAAAATGTACTTAAGTACAGATACCTAAAATTTGAACTTAAGTACAGTACACCACTGATATCTATTAATCACTATACATACAAACTAACTACTCAAGTTTTAACAATTTTGTACATTTATAGTTTTTCGGGGATAATCCTTTAGGGTTACTGTGGTTTACCAATCCGGAGCGAGCCTGTTAAAGGTAACGCCCCTTCCCACTCGCACCGCTGGTTTAGCAGGGAGCGGGCGCTTAGCAGCTTAGCTTGTCAATCAAACCTGTTGCTAACACTAGCGAGAGCAACGTCAGGGAATGAAGGTGCCTGATTTGTCTGTTATTAATGTTCATATCATGATTTACAGACACAATAGAGAAATAAAAACACCAGGATCATGTAGAGCAGGTTAATACAAACATTTTAAGACCAAAATGACGAGGCTGACAGCAGCAGTTACAGAGAGAGGGGTCACAGTTTTTCAACAGAACGTGAACTGGAGCCAGAATCGATAGAGCCGGAAGCGCGCCCATGATCACTTCCTATTTGGAACAGGTGGCTAGCAGATTAGCTATGTCCATTTATATATATATACATATAGTCTATGCTCTGAACTAAACAGGTGGCTAGCGATTAGCTATGTCCATTTATATATATATACATATAGTCTATGCTCTGAACTAAACAGATTTCTTTAAAAATGTGTGCACAACAGGCCTGAGTGTGATGAGAACGAGTCTGCAGAAACAAAAGAGGAAGAGCTTCTGACCACTGCAACGCTTCTGTCCTTATAAAGGCTAGTGAATGAGTTTAATCTGACTCCTAACAGATAAATACCTAAGAAAACCAAACCTTCAGCTCTCTCATTCACCAACTTCTGTTGTTGTCCCATAGAAATCCTCATCATCTAAATAAAATAATTACTCAACCAATAAAAATTTTTGTCACTTAGCATCCATTGACTGGTTAAACAGCTCTAGTTACAGGTCTAAGAGTGCATGTCTGTGTAATCTCTCAGTCGTCCAGGTCTGACCCATAGTAAAAGTAAAATTCATTTGGCTGCTCATCCAAGCTGCTTCTTCAGTTCTGGTCAGATTACTGGTGGACACTGCCTTATACAGTGAGGTAAAAAAGTATTTAGTCAGCCTTAGTCAGTTCTCCCACTTAAAAAGATGAGAGAGGCCTGTAATTTTCATCATAGGTACACTTCAACTATGAGAGACAAAATGAGGGGAAAGAATCCAGGAAATCACATTGTAGGATTTTTAATGAATTAATTGGTAAATTCCTCGGTAAAATAAGTATTTGGTCACCTACAAACAAGCAAGATCTGTGGCTCTCACAGACCTGTAACTTCTTCTTAAAGAGGCTCCTCTGTCCTCTACTCGTTACCTGTAGACAGTAACGAGTAGAGGACAGTCAGACTCCAAACTCCACTATGGCCAAGACCAAAGTGCTGTCAAAGGACACCACAAACAAAATTGTAGACCTGCACCAGGCTGGGAAGACTGAATCTGCAATAGGTAAGCAACTTGGTGTGAAGAAATCAACTG
This sequence comes from Periophthalmodon schlosseri, assembly GCA_000787095.1. Lineage (NCBI taxonomy): Eukaryota > Metazoa > Chordata > Actinopteri > Gobiiformes > Gobiidae > Periophthalmodon > Periophthalmodon schlosseri. The sequence continues at coordinate 30,923 of JACM01040731.1, forward strand.
TGGGAGCAATTATTAGAAAATGGAAGACATACAAGACCATTGATAATCTCCCTTGATCTGGGGCTCCACGCAAGATCTCACCCTATGGGATCAAAATGATCACAAGAACGGTGGGCAAAAATCCTAGAACCACACGGGGGGACCTAGTGAATGACCTGCAGAGAGCTGGGACCAAAGTAACAAAGGCTACCATCAATAACACACTACGCCACCAGGGACTCAAATCCTGCAGTGCCAGACGTGTCCCCCTGCTTAAGCCAGTACATATCTAGAGAGGCTCCTTGTCCTCTACTCGTTACCTGTAGACAGTAACGAGTAGAGGACAGTCAGACTCCAAACTCCACTATG
>KN481149.1:6546-23353 GCA_000787095.1 Periophthalmodon schlosseri
TCACAGGAGGAGAGCTGGCTGCGCACTCTGCAAACAGTACATGGAGAGGAGGAGATGAGAGAATCAGATAATCCACAGAAAACAAACTTTGGGTCCGAGTGGCTCCAGGACATGAGGGATGGTTAGGGCAAAGAAGAAGAGCAAGGCCATATGCCCCGATTGGTCAGAAATTAGGTTAGCCCAGCAGGAGGTTGTATTTCTTAACATAATGGTCAGGGGTCCTGGGTGCGTTTGCCCCAGGGCTGGCTCAGACTGACAATCAATGGCTGACCACATGGACGAAACTTACCATTCACTGGGAGAATGACTGCAACTGTCTCCAGATTAGCAATGATACGCTCACAAAGACAATATGTTAGCATATGTGGGAGGTGAGAGGTGAGATATGTTGAGGGGTATCTCTCAAATACTAGATTAGAGGTTAGGGCTGAAGATTAATCACAATCAAATCGAAATTGCAATTTGAATGGACGCAATTAGCAAATTCCATAGGCGACAACTTTTCAAGTACCATAATAACAAAATATCCATATCCACTGTGCATAAAAACATAACCGCGTAGTTTAGATCAAACGTGTTCTTAACTGTGATTACTATATTAGTTTGTCCTTGTCTTTTTGTTGATATTTCTGGACGCGTTTAGAATGTGAACTTGAACAAAATCATCAAAACATAAACGACATATCTAATCACAATCGCAATGCTCGTCAGAAAAATTTGCAAATAGGTTATTCACCCTTAACTCAGATTACATTTTTTTTTTTTTTGTATATTTTATTAATCTTTTATTACAACTGTGGTAGCAGGAGGCCAGACAGACAAATACAATTTTGAGTTAAATAAATGCCATGCAGTCAACCTAAACACACCAAAAACACCACAAATGAAAATGTCAACAAATGTAAAACCTAAAAGCACTTGAACCAGGACTCTCTTGCAATGATGTATACTATAAGAAATAGTACCCAGCATAAAGAGCCACAACCCTCAAAACAAAACAAACTAAACTAATTGAGAGTTGAATCATGCTTTGGCTTTGGCTTGGGTTTGCATCTTTGGCCTTTCTTGGCTTTACAAGAACTCCAGCATTTCCTTCCCTATGTCTTAGCTTTGGGCATTTACTTACAAGTTGCGAGTGTGAATAAGCTGTTCTGTGTTGATTCTTTCCACCTTCCTTGACCCAATGCAAATGTTATGTGAATGACTCCAACTACAAGCATCATTCATGTGGAGATTCATTGTAGCAGAACTTGTAATGAAATAATGAAAAGGAGGCCATAATAACCATGATAAAGGGGTCCATATGGTAACACACTGTACTCCGCAGAGGGAGCGAGTGGTCCTATTGAAAGCCGAACAGTAGCATCAGTGTGTCTTACAGTGACAGCGGCCAGCGTATTGACTGCCGTGGATATGTGATCTGGGGGCTCTATGTGGGAAGCCGTGCCCTCTGACCCCTAGGCCCTCAGGCATGGCCTTCGTGCCCATTGGCAGATGTGACTTACTGGAGCAGACTTTCCTGCAGTGTGACAGCCCGCCGCACTCACACATGCAGAGGTCCCTCATTGGGCTTGTTAGGCCCGCCCCAGCCACTATGTCGCTCCCAAGGGACCTCCATTAATGGGACAGGGGCTCCTCCTCTCCCACCAGTGATTGGCACCATCAAACACCTATCTGCACCGCCCTCGCACATGCAGGACGAGTGCACTGCTACCTTAGATAACCAGTGATGAAGAGTGACAGCTGGGCACAGAACACCAAATGTATTTATCTTGTCAGGGATACACTAATTACTGTAGCATAGGGGGGCTACTGCTTTCACTGAAGCACCAGCATTTTACATGTACTCTTTATTACATTTTGGTTCATATTGTTTTGTTTGCTTAATTAAAATATAAATGTATGATATAAAAACAGATCAACAGTATTTGTTTAATAAAAACAACCATTCAGAATATTATCACGTATTTGATTAAAGCATTGGATCTCAAGATATCATGGTTTCTGTTGCTTCAGCCTGGGAGTGTATTTTTGGAAAATGTACCATACTGCACTAAACAGCGTATTTAAAATAAATAAATAAATAAAAGTACCAAGAATGTTTATTTATGAGTCAATTTAAATAAGTTTAAAGCAAGTTGCATCAGCAATGCTACTTCATCGGAACACCTTGGATAAGGCTTCAAAGATAACGTGAACTGGTGGATCAGAGCCCTCTAGTGACAGACTCAGCCGTCAGTGCTCAGACATTTTACTGAAGATCCACACACAATGTTTCAGAAACAGTCCATTTACTGTTTCCTTCTAAATTAATTTTCTAATTTGCTTATACACTGAATGTTAGAGGTAGTATAGTCACAATATTAATTTCAATACCAATTTCACAGTTCTATTAAAAAAACATTGTTTTTTTTTTTTTTCAAAGTCACAATTTTGCCCTATTTGTGCAATTTCAACAGTAATGCTGTTTGCTCAAATAAAAGCTTAGTTCTGATACTAAATTTTGTTTTAATTAGTTAGTGGACATAGATTTTTTTTTGACAATCCTTGACAGGTCACATTTATTTCTTTCTAGCATAACTGGAAACCAGTCAAGAAAACATTTAAATACACATGAAAAAACATATTTCAAGAAAACTTTGATTCATGTGCATTTTCTGCTGAGCCACCCTACACTGAGCACGTTAGCGGTGCAGTCTTGCCCTGGCTAAGTGGAAGGAAAACAGTGAGTGCTTTGCTGGAGAGAGGTGTCACTTGTTCTCAGTATTAGCGGCGGTGCAGATAAGAAAACAGATGGGACAGGAGGGGTCAGGGGGCCATGCTCAGGCTGACAGCGCTGTTTATTTGGCCCGTCTCTGATATCCTGCACTGCCTCTCCGTAGCCCCCCACCCCTGTACGCACCTCAGCTCCCTGCCTACACACACTGACCTGGAAGTGACCATGCAGGGACGGATCAAGGCCACTTTTCAGCACAAAGTCAACACTAGCACTACTCAAGACAACTCAAAACACATGGGGCAAGTGTGGGCCTATTACCCCTCCACGACAGGAATAACAATCCACTAATTTGTACTTGAATAAGCACGACGCTGTTACGATGCTGCAGGGAGAACAATAACACACAGATGTGACGTGAAATCAGACAAAACAACAATAAAACGTCACTAATGAAATTCAAGCAGGCCTGGTTTGCTCCACGGAGAGCAGAGTGTGTGTGAGGTCCGGGGCCCTTATGGTTAAGCCAGGACCGAGCTGATAACCTCCACCTCCAGATAAGACTGTTCACTGGCAAAGAGACCACTGGAGCAAACAGGCAGACATATTGGATAGATGAGTCACTGTTCGTAAGGCAGATTAAATCAGGAAAATAAAACACAGTCCCGAGACTAATATTTAAAAACAGAGCCTTCCAAAATGCCCAAATGTAGTTTTTCAGATTATTTAATTTTGTTTGGAATCTGTTTCTTCTATAACGTGATGTTTTATTGTGTGACATGTGTTTACTTTACTTACTCAAACACGTAAATCTCTATGTTCTGTTGTTTACGCAAATTATGATGAAGTGTTGATGGAAAGCTGCCAAGTCGAATCTCAACTGAATATTGTGTTGAATATTGCAAATGACAAAGAGCTTTTTCAGCTCCTTACGTAATGTATACATCTAAAATAATTTACAACCTTCAAGCACATGACACATCAAGTGGGGACTTGTTAGAACAAAAGCATTTCAATAGGAAACTAGTTCTTCATCCACCCCACTCCCCTCTCCAGTCAGTGTTCACCATGTAGCCTTTGAGTAGGCATATATCTTGTTTTCACCTGTCCAGTAATATTCTATAAATAAAATATCAGAAACAAAACAACAGGTATTAAAAATTGTTGACAGGAAGCAAAACATTTTAATTTTCAGTCCCAATGAGTTTTTTTGTTTTTGTTTGTTTGTTTGTTTTTCATTAAAAAAAAACAGCTGCAGTTACAGTTACACTTAAACAGTAGTAACTTTGTCACAAATAACTGTAATGTCAATAATCACACATAGATTTGAATCTAACTAAATTTGAGCTTAGACATTTTAAACATCTAATTATACATCACAGCTTCATGTGTTTACAGATCGCTTTAGTGGTTACTGGAACACTAATTACATATTGTAATAATTGTCCCAGAGATCATCGTTAGATATTTAACCTTCTTAATTTGAGAGAAATTATTATGCATTATTATGCGGCAAATGAAAGAAACAAATTTAAATTTGTATTAAAACAGAGCTATATGACAGATCTAGTTATTTTGAGTTACTCTGTTGCACATATCTTTCAATTTAGTTAAAACATGTTTTACACAAATTTTTCTACTCTTCTTGGAATATCCCACAGTGAACGAGCATGTAATCCTCTAGTTCCAAACAGACCAGAGGAAACCAAAAACAAAGCAGCCCTAAAAACAACCAAAACATCTGCAGGGCAACAACATGGAGCAGCCGTATATGCCCTGAGCCAGAGTTAGTCCAACAGATGGTTTGTATCTGCTGTCACTTTGCACACATCCTCTCTCTCCTTTCTCTCTCTCTCTCCCCCTCTCTCTCACACACACGCATGCACACACACGTACACTCCTCAGCTATAGCATGAGAGGAGCAGAGGGTGTTCCCTGGAGATGTCACGTTATAGATGAATATTTAATAATTAAGAATATTATGATTAGATAAGTAACATTTCTTTTCTGGACGAAGGACTGCTCGTCTCCACTGAAATATTCTAATATTGACTTGAATGCTCCACTGTATGGCATTAGGCTTCTTTCTATCTCCATAGAGGCAAACAGGTGACACCATGAGGCCAATCTGTTGAGAGATGATCCTGCTCACAATAAGAAGGCAAGATTAGGTTTATTGCCATACTGTGTAACATTTCAGACAGAGCAATGACATCTCCATATAAGAAAGCAGGTGGCAGACCCCAAACCAGAAAAGGTTACATTGTGTGTCTTTATATTAAATCAGAATTATAATTATATAGCCTCCATGTTTTCTAAGTTAGTCTGGGGCCGTAGCTGTGACTCTGAGCGTGAGGCTAGAGGGGCTCTAGACACTTGTGTGGTGTGAAGACTTGTTGAGACAGCGAGCTCTGACTCCTGTTTAGACTGGGCCGGCGCCAGTCGTCCCGTGGCTCACGTCGGCAGCGACAGGTGAGAGCCTTCAGCCCACTATCATCACACTCACCAAGTCCACAACACTGCAGCAGCAAGAGGAAATTCATCACTGTGTCACAAGAGAAACTGGGCTTCACAGGCTCAGAAAGAGGTACTAGAGCAAAACGCTTCACTTTAATCATGCTAAAGACATCTCAGACAAAACCAAACAAGGCACTGTCAGTGCCCATGTGACCAGTTAAGACTGTTGTATCATTTCAGAGGATCTTTTCCTTTAGTCACACTTATGCTTTACTTCTGGTCACACCAGAAATATTTGCCAATTTCGGTGAGTGAACATGAGTCTGGATGAGTCCCTGCAGAGTTCAGCCTTTGGTTGACCAGTATGAACTGCATTGTGCCCTTAGATGAAGGTGAATATTACACTATTACTGTCTGACATCTTTACAATCCTCAAGGTTAAATGCGGACCAATTGCTAAGCAATTTATTGCAGCAAGGCTGGTCTCAGTTAAATGGACGGGAGGTTATAAATATTAGTAATCAGCTGGGGGCGAAGAGGGGAAAACACCAGTTTTCAAAGCTGAAGAATTAATCAATTCATCAAAAGTGTCCCTTTATTCACCCCGAGGAGGGCTTGATGCAGACAGCCCAGCCCTACAAGCAGATTGGGAAGGAATTTGGAGTTTAACTCGTCAGACCAGGCGCTGACAGAGCACATATATCTAGCCTAACACGAGTGTGCACTACATGTGCATTTTGCAGTGGGTTTATGAAAGAACAATATCAATCTGCATCACTAAACATGCTTAATGTGGGAAAATGTTAAAAATAATAATTGTATTTGACTTCATAAATACATTGTATACATTAAAAATCATTTATATTAAAATAGATACACATTTGAATAAATTTATATCTGCCCCTCACTCTGTGTAGCATTAAAGGTTTCACATAGCACACAGCTGACTTGACCCACACACAGTGTCTGAGGGTCCAGACTCCACTGGAGCCTCTAAAAGCCTTTTCCATTTGGCTGCAGCGCGGCCCGGGGCTCTGAGTGACAGGGAGCAGAATGCACTTTGTGTTGTCACTGTGTCAGCGGTGGCCTAAAGGGGCCTGGCACAGAACACACATGTGCACAGCCTAAATGGACCTGTGAGTGTGGCTGACTGCTGTGCCTTCCTCAGGTTTATCTGGAGAATTAAATCTAAACAATATCTGGTCTAGTCCTAAGTCCATTCACAATCAAGTCAACTCAAAGAAATACCCCATATAATTACATACATTCATTAACTTTCTTTCTGTAAAATTTGATGTTACTTTAAAGAGTTTATTTACAGGTAAATGCTATTTAAGGCTTGTAATGTACATTTTGAGCATAGTTCATTCTTTAGCCTCGTATTAGCTCATGTACATGAGCATCTGACATAGATGCTGGCTCATTCTTTGCCCCTACGCAGGCCTGATATGACTTCATCAGAAGGTGGATGGCTGATTGAGGATTGGGTTACTTGGGGTCCTGTGAGAGCTGTGGGCTCGGCTGGGCTAAGAGTTAAGGTATGTGCTGAGGAGTGGGACAGATGACAGAGACAGACGAGCAGGTGCTGACAGTGACTGTCAGGTGAGCTCCCTGTTTCACAGTTCACTTGGAGATTCATTAAACATCCAGGACAACTTCCTATAGGAAGGCCTTGCTCTGCGGTAACCCAATCTGTGGCCTAGGGATACTGTAATGTTTTTACTTGAAGATTTCAGGTGCTGTCACTGGAACAACCAAAGCAGGACACGGGGGAGGACATCCTCTCTCTTTATCTTCTTTAGCTCATGACAAATGGCTCATCCCACCACTCACTTTCCATTCAAACCAGCTTCTCAACTTTTTTTATGCCTGCCCGTCGTCCCCATGTTGTGACAGGCAGCTAAATTGATTAAGCCGTGCCCCTGGATCTGACACTACAGCGTGTTGCCTTCTATTTGTTGATTACTATTGATTTTCTTTGATACTTCATTTAAAAATCAATAGCCAGAGCCGAAGAAAAATAGGCACAGTTTACACATACTTTAACATACTATTGTGCACGGCAGAGGGCTGCCGTTTTGGCAGTAGCCGTGACGGCAGCAGCCAATTACGAGGAAAGCTCTTAACAGGTGAAAGAGAGAGGACTGGATCGATGCAAAGCTTTCTTCTCCAATCACAGAAAGTGGCCATAAATTAAAGCGCATCTGTTTTGTTTTGAAGACAGCACAGGCTCAACTTTTTATTTATTTATTTTTATTTCTGTATATCCACTAGTCTATATGCATTTCAGAAATAACGTCACTAACCTCCATCATTACATGACAGACAGAGAGGACACGTGTCAAATAACAGGCAAACAACCTGTCCACTGCATGATCTATGGGAGAAACTTGACCTGTCTCAAGACATTTGAATTAACAACAAGAGTGTAAAGTCATCTACAGTAAGTTATGGCATTTTCCTCTCACTCTGGTCACTCCAACACAATTACTTCTGTGGCTGTGAGTGTTTTGTGGTGGAATAAAAATCTAAAATTCTATTTTTTATAAATTGAAAAGTAATAAAATATTTTGTTATCGTTGGGCTTTCAAAAATACAAGGACTTATTTAGTAAAACAACACAGAAAAGCAATAAATCTGAAAGGGGGTCACAAATTGCAAACTCAACCAATGGAGTTATTGAGAGCACTGAGGTTATGACAGAAGGTTTCAGCAAATGAAACAGCTATAGACAAACACTGACAAATATATAAGAAATTGTATTGGTCTCAGTGATTTGGACTGGGTTTAAAGGGTCAGTTTCCTTTCCAAAGGAAACTGACCCTTTGGAAACATGTAGTGGCTATAAATGTGCCACTACATGTTGGAAAAAATCCAACATTAACACTGCCTTTTAAACTTTCTAAAAACTCAAGCGAGCCCAAACTGTTCATTACTGTACTCAGTATAGGAAGCTGTAAACAACAGGAAGATAAAACACTACACACACACACAATCCAAGTGGATGCCAAGTCGATTTTTTTAATATAAATATAGATTAGATAAAACACGTAAAATGTTTCTGCACCAGATGAATAATGTCATTTATATTTAATTTCACACTTGTCATGTGTACCTCTATCAACACAGCCCTCTCACAGCTCCATGCATCTGTCATTTGTCCTCAAATGCACTAATCATTTTGTCCCTGTTCTCCTCCTTCTCTCCCCACTGTCCCCCCACACTCATGTCGGCTCCTGCACAGACTCAAGCATGCAGAACAGGGCTGCCTCTCCGGGTCCGCTGCAGCCGACCTGAACACTGGCTTCTCAGAGTTCTCACCTTTCACCCAGGGCTCAGTGCAGTACCCTCACATGGGCCCCAAAGGCCACACAGCCCCCTGGATAGGAGAACCCAACACCAGGGGGACAGGATGGACTGTGTATGCACCGGCACACATACAAAAGCACATGTACAAGACTTGTAGAAGACAGGAGAGGACATGAAGAGACACGGAGGCATCAAAAGGAAGTTTATGGTGTCATTTGTCCAGGTCACAAGCTTTGTTTGAGGTTCACTTGTGATATAGATCCCTGAACAAAAAAAGAAATGTGTCACAAATGCCTTTCCTTTGGATGTAGTGGTAATATGATCTTATGGGGTTTTAATACTACTGATGTTTAATTAAATTTTCAATTATACCAAACTACCAAAAGCTGTTGCCTTGAAGGACTGTACTGAATCTGAAGTACTGAATATAGACAAATAACACATTAAGTTTGCTGCAACTGAGTCAGAAAGTGATTATTTGCTTAGTAACTCATGCAAATCATTAAATATGCAGACAAATACTGACAAATAAAGAGAATAAGATGATGGGATACGGATTGCATCTTTAAGTTACTGAACTTAAATCAACCGAGATTGTGATGTTTGGCCAAACTAACCCACTGCTTGGGCGTGACACCGTGATTGGTCCTCTGTCCTCTTATTGTTGCCCTGCAGTGAGGAATCTCAGGGTGATTGTGGATTCTTTGTTCAAACTGGACAAGCACATTAGCTCTATCATACAGTCCAACTTCTTTCAGTTGAGGCTCCTTGCTAAAGTAAAGCCCTACCTTCCACCGGCAGAATTTGAAAAAGCGATCCATGCATTTGTAACATCGCGTCTGGATTATTGTAATTCTTTATATGTGGGGCTGGACCAGGGCGCTGGCATTTAATACTAGACAGGATACCTTGGTGTTTTTTGAATTTATTCTTTTCCTGTGTATTGTATTAACTGTATATTTGTTTTTTGTTGACTTTTATATGAAGCACTTTGGGCAGCTGGTTGTTATAAATGTGCTATATAAATAAACTTAAACTGAATTGAATGGATGAAATTACATCAAAAAACAACAATATTTCAATTAAAGTACATTTAAAATATCACATAATTTTCAGGTGCAGGGGTCAAAATACATTTCTTGTCTAGTCACAACTGCAAACATGGTTCATCAATAAGGGCTTTGCACTCATGCAATTGCATTTGACTAAATATGAGAATGAGCTCTTCATAATAAGCTATTCAAAGTGAATTGAGCTGATAAGCATGTATGGTTTAAATATGTTACCCGTGCATACAGTGTCTGTGTGTGTGTGTGTGTGTGTGTGTGTGCGCCAGAGACAGCGACCTTGTCCCTGCCCCCTCCAGCAGCAGTGACAGATGCTCTGTAATCTGTGTGAAAGGCGATCCACCACTTAATGGGATTGTTTCTGTTACACCTTAAAGAAGAGGCAGGCAGCAGACCAGAGCTGAGCAGTTGTCCTCCATAACTGCTGTCCAGGGACCTCAGGTGGACACAGTGGGTGAAGATACACCGCCGCCAGGCCCGTGTGGGGTGGGAGCTACGGCAAAGGAGGGGCTTTTGACACCTCTGAATCATGAAACGCTCTCCTCCCCGCACACTGCATTGTCTTTAAACAGATGGTGTACATATTGACAAAGAGACGAGAGATGATATGGCTGAAAAGTGTGAAAACCCTCAGACATATGGAAGACAGAATTTTTGGTTTTGGTCAAACAGGTGGCTTTCTGTCCAGCCAAAAATGACAAAGTTTGAGAAGGCAATTAGTGTTATTGGCCCACCCTAGGCAGTTGTTACACTTGATATTCAACCTGACATTTTTCAAAAGATCACTGATGACCCAAGGACAAGATGATAAGTTGAAGTTTGTGATGATGCTCAAGATATTAAGTACACCTGCTAATTTCAAGTAAAGATCATATAATTGAACTATATATGAAGTGGAGTCTATGCCCTAACATTATGTTCTGGCAGAGATTTGTGCTTTCTCTGCACTTCATTTTTTAATAATTAAATTTTTTAATACCTAAGCAAGAGTCATTATTAATAGACTATACAAATATTCTTCAGTCAATGAAGATATCAATACTCCTTTGGTACACACAACAAATAGCTGAAAAGGACGGAAAAGTATGTTGCCCTTGTTGCCTTATGCAGTAACATAATCAGGAGTTTCCTTCCAACCTGCCAGCAGTGCATAAAACTGCCAGTGTCCTATGTGTCAAAATGATATGTTTTACCATCTTCTGCCTATTATACCAGACAATGGTGGCAAAAGGATGGATTTCATTCCAGTGTGAGATGACAGATTCTGGCTCTTTCTTGCAGAGTGCCCACTCGCCCCATTGCTCCCCTTCAAAAGGCGGCGACTATGTGTCACCTGTGTAAAGACAATATAGATAGAGTTTCACAGCACACCTCCATTCACGCTTATGATTGCTTTGTTTTGTAAGAAAGATTGGGGAGTCCATAGGGGACAGAAAGGTGGGACCTCTGCTTTCTAAATGAGCCAGTGCTTTGTCAACACAGCAGCAGGGTTATCTCAAGCAGCGGCTGAAAGATTGATGGAGGGAGATGATTATCAGTGAGACTACACAGCACAGACAGATACTGTACCTGGGACCACAAATGAATAGGTAAAACAACAATCCTCTGCCACAGCCTCAATGCAATACAGGAACTATTCACTGTTACCAATCATGAAATTACATCCACAAGTGTTTGATTTGGGTGGCTTTGCTGCTTCTCTGAAAATGTATAACAATTGAGATGCTATCTGATCTGGTGCCATTATTATAAGATGTTCACCTCTAACATATGTCAAAACAAAAACCTCAGATACAGCACAGATTGATTGTGTTACATTTAAAGTGACAAAAACACCAATAGACTACAGTGAATGTGACCATGATTTTGAGCATCCTGTACATGGATTTCAGTTTCCTGCTTATAGGGGACGTTTTACCATACATTTAGTTTTAAATTGCTCATTGCCATGGAAACGCTCCTAATCATTCTGAGACCCATGGATGAAGATACTGAAGACATGTACTTCAAATTCAGAAAGTATATCATATTTGTTATGTTATTTGTTAATAAGTCCATCACTTTGGCAAACTTGTTCAGGTGAAGCATTACAATTCTAATTCTAGTAATACAACATGACTTTATTTAAGTTTCTTTCACATTAACAGTAAATGCCTTAATGGTGACAGTAAAACTTATCTGAAAGTTCAAACTCGTAAGTAACCAGTGGCTTTCGCTGACAGATAGACAGAGACAGACGCCCGGTTCAGAGAGTGAGGACCCCTGGGTCACAGTGAAGGGTCGTCAGAGACCACAGATCAGGGGTCCCCTTCCTTCTCCAGACTTTTCAATTAAGCTCTGCTACATCGGCAACAATTTATGAACCTGACCTTACAACTCTGCCGCTCCCACACTCTCAGATCCACAACCTCTCTCACCCCCTCAACAACATCAAACCAATCCCGAGTCCCCCCGTCACCTTTGACTTCTGCTACTCCCATCCCATCCCAACGAGACAGACCTGGCGTTAGCATTGCAAACATCATGAGTATTCACGGCCGCCACATACACATGCACGCTAAGATCAGGTGAGGTCCCTTTGAGGGGTCAGTAGTTATTCTTCAGCAGCGGCTCAAAGGTGAGTGATAAAAAATCCAATACAGTAAATGCATGGGGTCGTAGCATATCAATATATAATACAGAAGGGGGACAGATGACAAGCCATAAGACCAAGGAAGGCGATTGAATTCTCTGTTTCGCCACATTGCGCTCGTCTTGTGGATGCATCAATCTGCAGCTGTTGATAATTGAATTAAGAAGAAGACGTGATTAACAAGTTCTTCAAAAAAAGCTGGAATTGACTGCAATCCCCATGCTCGGAGACCTTGATAGGCTTCGGCCAGAGCAAAAACTATTTGTGACATTTCCACAGTTCAGCCAGCCGTCTTCATTTTAATTAAAAATCTTTCACTGGCGAAAGAGTTATGGAAGGCCCAGCGAGGCTCTGCTGCCAGACGCTTCAATGAAATACCACATAACAGATTGTGAGCGCGGATAAACCAAGCACGCCGTTACATCAATTGAGATCTGACGGTGGATGCGATTGCCCAAAATAGGGGGCACACAAAGCCAGGGCAATGCACAGTAATGCGGAGACAACTTTATTGAAACTATGAAACTTTATACGATATTAGGAGTCCTGTTGTCATTAACCTGGGCTCATTACATTACCAATAGCTTTATTGCAGGCTGCCTGACTTTGGAGAGCCTGTCACATTGCCCTTATGGATTTATTTTACTTATTTAACCTGAAGCATGAGGTCAAACATCAATTAGACATTTTGAATTAAAATTGATCGTGTCATTTCATTTGGCATTACTCAAACATCATTCCTGGTCTGCTTTTCTATCACTGTGCAAGGCCAATTGGAATGAGGAGACATTCAGACTAGTACAACGTTACACTCTTATGTTTCATTAATCTGTAATGAAGTTTGTAAAGTGGTGAGGGATTCTTAGTATAATAGTTGACTATGACTAGCTAAACCCAATGTAGTTAAAAATACATAAATATATTTTTACCTTTCTGACACACCAAGTGGACCGAATACTCACCCACTCTATACAGTCTTCCCATACCAAATGAAGCTGAAGGCATTACATCAACATTGGTGATTTCCAATTTCAGTGAGAATATCATAGATTTTTAAACAGTGATAAAAGTGATATACACAGTGAATATTTTGGTTTACACATGACTATTAAATGCAGTGTGATACAAAATTGTATGCCATGATATTCTGATGTCATCGCTTATTATGTCACGTCTGTGTGCATAGATGAATAGAAATAAAGACAATGTATTTTATGTTAGTACTCTATCATTAGTGTTTAATGACTATGTATGCAGGGGCCATATTTGCAAATCATTTTAAATACCAATGAATGAGACATAATTGAGTGACCTCATTGGAAGTGGGCTAACACTTCCCTCACCTCAGACTGCATCGGGTCCAAGCTAAAGACACATTCTGAATGGAAAAATACAATTGTGAGGTCACGTTTTTATTATGCAAAGCAAATGTTGCTCAGTTTCCCGGTTCTATTGCAGTCCGTCATCTTTATTCAAGTTCACTCCTACAGGACCTCCATCACACTCCCCACAGCTCCTTAATAGACTGAGGTCTTCCCAGTGACACCATAACTCACACATGTCTGAGCCAAAGCTATTGTTCTCTTTTCTTTATCGCTGCTCTACGACTCTCCTCCCTTTGCAGCAGCTACAGCAGCTCAAACTATTTGTCATTTGTCAAAATGGGGTGTCTTCATTTCACTTTAGCCCACCATTTCTCCCGCCTGGACCAGAGTGCACATACACAAACTGTGGAGCCATGGGGGGGATGCAAACACAGACCAAATGCAGGCCTTGGTAATAATAAGGTCCAGTGAGGTCCGTGCCATTTACATGACCCCTGCAGGGCAGCACAGAGGAAGTAATGAATTAGAGTGGATCTGAAGAAGCATTAGAGATTAGGAGGCAGAAAGGGCTCCACTGAGGACAGACAGCAAAGTCAGGGGTTATGGTCTATATGTATATACACACACTTGAACCAAAATCAGTCAAACCATAGACACTTTTTGAATTTAAGTTATTGTTATCTAAAGGAAAAATCTGTAGGTTGGTAAAAAAAACAATTAAAAAACAATAACATATAGTCTAAACATTTTCTTAAACTTTTCCACATAAAACCATAAGGTTACAAAGAAGAACAATAAGTTTAAGTTTCCAATACAGATAAAAATAAGACATAGAACTTTCCAAATGAGATTATCCTGTTCCAATATAAAGAACTCTGACTCTACCAGATATAAATTCTCCATGAGAAAGTCCTTATTTTCACTCAAATCCATGGCAGCCCCATAGGTGCAATAAGTTAGCTTTACAATAAATCTGTGGTCATCAAAAGAAGTTTGTAACCTCAGACAGTGATCTAAAGACAGTGGGGTCAAGTTCCATCCAGAGGCAATCAATAACAAACATTGAGTGTGTCTTATTTTGTAATGTTTACAGTACTGCACTCCACAGTCTGTCATGGCACTGAAATGGACATTTAGGGGATGCCACATATCCCTTTGCAATGACCACAACAAATGATAGCTGTTTACAAGCTGTACAGCACGTCTCTTTTTGATGTCAGAGTAAAACACTGTCTTACATGGTCAATTAGCACGCAATAAAAAGTCAGACATTCCTAATATAACTGCATAAGGATAAAAGTTAACAACAGATGACCATTTTTGGTAATCCAGCTCAGAGCCATGGTCTGCATTGTCCCCAGTGTGAATCCCCTTTAAATCCGTGGCCCTGAAGCCGTGCCTAATGTCAATTAAACAGAGTGGCTCAGTGACGGTGACCTAAAGATGATCGCTGGTGTCAGCTGCTGGCCAAGGTCAAGCCTCCGTATTAACAAGATTTCACCCCCTTTTGCACTTTCCCCGCATTCGTTCCTGTCTATCCCCTCTGCCTCTCGTAACAATATGTCACTGTCGGGCTCTCTGGTATTTTGCCATAGCTCTTCTAACATAGTTCTTGTGTCATCTGTTTGCTAGCTTTAATCAAAGAGATGCTCGATGACATTCATTGTCTTCATTATGTGTTTGGTCTCCTGTAGATTCGTGCGGTACATGTGTGATTTGTGATCTGCTGTCTCTGCGTTATAAGCATGCACATAAATGTCCATATATCAAGCTGTCTACTTTGCCTTCAATGAATGCATTAAATACTCATTTCAATACATTGTGAGCGTTTACATGCAATGGCTCAGACAGAACAGGTGGCATATTAACAGCAATATGATTTTACTACCTAACCTAGAAATGTGCTTGATTATTTTATAATTGAAAGTGGCTTTTAAAACATACATGTGTTTATGCCATGTCTGTTCTATGTTAATGCTGCTGACCCCTGCTCAGAGTCAAATTTCTCCATGAGGAGACGAAATAAAAGAAAACCTGAACCTGAAACCTGATGTTTATATATTTTATCATAAAGAAGACTAGGGCAAGATACTGTAAACTAATGATTTTATATGACTAGCATAGCTGCCAGTACCATCATACAGTTTATTGCTATTTATGAGGGAAAATCCCTAGAAACAGATATTAAATATTGACAACCTTGAGCATAATCAAAAAAATAATCTCTCTATAGTGACTACAATAAAAGAGACCTCCAGTGTGCACTGGAAAAAGAGTTTGTTTGGCTTATGTCTTGTCAGTGACAGAATGTTTCAATGCAAATGTCCTTTCTCAATCTAAACAGTCGTAAGAGTGAATGAGCTGGACTAATTAACATTCCTATTGTGGAAAAGGGGGTTTTGTAGCTTAGTCCTTCTATGAGTGATGTGATCAAACACATGGTGCCATATGAGAGAGCGTAGCCCCTCCCACAAGTAAAAGCATGTGGGTGGGCTGCCTGCTGCTATAAGTTGTTTCTAAGTCTGAATCACCTTGCTATGACAGCAAAGTGAATGAGCAATCTGTGAGAGAGCCCATGACAAAACAGGCTGAATTTAGAGGGCTCTGCTGACAAGATATCGACAGCTGTATTGCAGTAAATCACAGAGCACAGAATAATAGACCTGTGAAGGGAAGGCCCTCACAGCCTTCTGCTCTCAACACTTATCTGAGTTACATTTTGATCACAAAAGAGGGTGTCACTGTGCACTGTATGTCTGCACTCTGGTGCCAAGTAAGGTTTAGACATATTTTATTTGCCTGCATATCACCTTACTTACATGTTAGGAAGATCCATATAATCCATGTTATAAGAAAGGCTGGGCACATTTTGCTATTAACATATTAACATTAACCTTTTTTTGTTTTTGAGTAGACAAATTACAATGAGAGACCAGATAAAATAACATAGTTAAAAAAAAAAGTAATTTATACCACAAAGTTTTTGTCAGTGGTCACCATGGTCAAGCTAAGGAACAAACTAGTTGATGTCAAAGTTATTATAATATTAGCAATAATATATTCATATCTATTTAAAGTATGTATGTTTTTTACAGTTCTTTTCTCTTCTTGTATAATGTGTTAGCTATATTACCATATGTCTGCGATTTTGTTGGTATCTGCGTTCACTGATGTAGGGCCAGGAAACCACATTGATTTCTTTTGCACACAGCCACACATCCATCTTTAGACCTGACCCAATCCTAGATCATCTTTCAAATGTGGTAAAATGATTACTTGGGTCAATATACTAGACTATAGG
>KN481152.1:0-16605 GCA_000787095.1 Periophthalmodon schlosseri
GGCTTCTGTCGAGTTTAGAATTAAATTAAGTTCTCCTGACATTGTATTTGCCAGATGCTATAGTACCATATCATCCAAACAGAGCACTCCGCTCTCAAAATGCTGGACTACTGGTGGTTCTAGAGTGTCTAAAAGCACAGTAGGAGGGAGAGCTGTCACTTACCAACCTCCTGTGTTATGGAATCAGCTCCCTGCCCATGTTAAAGAGGCCCCCACAGTCTCTACATTTAATACATTTAAGGCCAGGCTTAAAATGTTCCTCTTTAAATTAGCTTATGGCCAGGCCAGTTACGAGCAGAAATACAACCTGCTGTTTTGGTTAAGCTGCCTTAGGAGCAGCTATACTGGAGGAAGTATGTTAACCTGAGCACTATCCTCTGTTTCCTCCTACTTTCTCTGTCAACAACATTCACTATTCAGTTCACCTGGAGTTTGTTTCCTTGCTGAGAAGGAGGGTCTAAGGACAATGGATGTTCTGGGACAGTTTTCCATTTGCTTGTTTTCTCTTGATTAATTTGCTTGTCTGTTTCTGTTTCATGCTGATTTCCTAACTTTCTGTTGGTTAAATCAATTATCATGTTCAGCCCTAAGAGGCAACTGCTGTTTGTTGATTTTCTAACTTTCTGTTGGTTAAATCAATTATCATGTTCAGCCCTAGGAGGCAGCTGCTGTTGTGATTTTGGGCTTTACAAAAATAAACTGAATTGAATTGAACCTCTGTTTCCAATAAGGCATTTAGGAGTTGGAGCTTCCTCTGCTGTCAGCAACATGAATTAACATTTAAAAAGTAAACAAATGTCTGTATACTCTGTGAATACATTTTTTGTGAACACAATTTGACCACAGAATGAGTCTGGTGATGGTGATGAGCTTAAAAAGTGGGCAGAAGTCTGGAGCTTTATCTATGAGGTAATTAAACTACCCAAAATTGAACAGAGAATTTTTGAGGCTCAGAGAAGACGACTTTAGATTAATGAAACAAGTTTGAATGAATTGTTGATTGAGAGGATGAGAGGACAACAGTATAACATGATTAAAAGCTCAAAAAAGTCAGTTTCACATATTATGTGTTCTTTAAGTTTAGGGATGCACTGATCAAGCTTTTTCAGTTCTGATACTGATATCAGTATTTTGATTTTAAGTATTTGCTGATACCCAATATTAACCGATACCACTGTAGGGATGGGCAATGGCACTTATTTCCTGAAAAACAGATAATTTATTACACAAGAGATTCAATTGTGTTATGCAAGTGTTATTTATCCTTCAAATAAATACTGAACAGCTTTGTATGAATAAAAGTAAATGAGACGCCAAAATCAGCCTATAAATAGTCTTAGTACATAGAATTAAAGGCCCAACCAGGAAATCTGCTGAGCCGATATCATGGAACTGATAACCAATACAGCAAATTTTTCAGTATCGGTGCCAATATTCCATACCATTACTTTAATTCTGATACTAAGGAATAGACCTGATACTCAATACTGATTCTAACTCTCTATTTAGACAATAGACTGTGATTAAGTCATAGTACTATGTTACCATGGCCTTATATCTGTGTAATCCCTCAGTTGTCCAGGTAGGTTCTATAGTGGTCCATGTGGTCTTATACTTGATCTGATACAGCTCAAGATCATTCTAAATCTATTCTGGAAAGGTTCATTTCTGTCCTGTGAATGTGATTTTTGTTAGTATCAATACTGGCTTAAATGAGTATCTAGTTTTAGTTAAAGCCTTTCTTGTGTCCACTTATTCCAAGTTGTCTGTTCAAGAACGTTTTTGATTTTATTGGACCTTATATAAACTTGTCTCTGATGTCTGGTTGTTTTCCATGGCCCTGAAACATGCTGTGATCCAGACATTCATCAAAAAGGCTAATCTTGACCCAAATATTTTTTTTTCTTTAGACCCATCTCAAAGTTGCCCTTTTTGTCTAAGGTTTTAGAGAAGGTTGCAGGTTTACCTTAATCTGAACGAAATGGGTGAAAAATACAATCTACTTTTAAATCCCAGCACAGTACCGAAACAGCTCTTTTAACATTTTTTAATGACCTGCTTTTAACTGTTGACTCTGGGAAGTCTGCAGTTCTTTTGCTTTTAGACTTCAGCTGCCTTCAACACGGTGGAACACATCACCTTTCCGTCCCGCCTAGAGACACATGTAAGCATTAAGGGTACAGCACTCTGTTGGTTTTGATCCTATTTGTCAGACAGAAGTTTTTCTCTGAACCTAGGACAGTACTCCTCCTCTGTGTGCCCCTTAGAGTCCGGTGTGCCCCAGGGTTCCACATTAGCACCGGCCCTTTTCGCTCTGTACATGCTTCTCCTGGGTGATATCACATTTCATTATTTTGCAGACAATCAAATATATCTGCCAATGACAGCCAGACCACAATCAAAGCTCTGCAGGACTGTCTCAGGGATGTGCAGACTTGGCTGAGATACAAACTTTGTAAACTTAAATCCAAATAAAACTGAGATTGTGGTGTTTAGCCAAACTCACTGCTTGGACATAACAGGACACGAGATGAGACTCAACTATGCTGTGCAGCCTGCACTGGCTCCCTGTTTCATCGGGTGCAATTCAAAATGTTATTGATTGTGTTTAAATGTGTGCACTCTATGGGTCCTTTTTATTTGAGGGAGTTACTGCAGCCCTATACTCCACCCAGAGCCCAGTCAGCTGACCAGCTCCTGCTGGTTGTGCCCAAAGCCAGGCTCAAGACCAGAGGTGACAGAGCTGTTTCTGTGGCAGCGCCCAGACTATGGAACAGCGCCCTCTGCCTGTCAGATCCTCTCAATCTTTAACATAGTTTAAGACTAGGCTGAAAACCCACCTCTTCTCCCTGGCATTTAATACTAGCTAGACAGGATATCTTGGTGTTTCATTGTTCTTTTCTTATGAATCATGTTATCTATATATTTGTTTTTTGTTGATTTTTGAAGCACTTTTTACAGCTGAAGTTGTTTTTAAATATGCTTAATAAATGTATTTTTAAAAAGAACCAGCGAGAAAAGTACAGGGGTTTCTAATAGGGGCTGCATCCACAGACTCCATCACAATAACTTAAAGAGGGGATATTTAATTTCTATGGGGTAATAAGTTTTGTTTTTGATGTTGTAAGGGCCCTTTTTCCCCATCACTCCCCCTTCAGAGTGCTATCACATTACAATCGGCATGCATGAAACTGCACATCGCATCAGGTTTGTGAAGTTGTTGTGTACAGTTTTGTATCATGTTTTTGTATATTTATGGAGAATGACGTAGACTTGTGGGTGGAGCATTGGACAGAATCTCACATGTAACTGTAAGGAAGGTTCAAATAGGGCTCGGGAGAGATCGCTAAATTACTCAAACATGCATGGATGACATCTAAAACCTCTTCAGACATGTTTTTGATGAGGAAACAACATTATAACATGGTAGAAAGCCCCCAAAAGTCAATTTAGCGTGATTTAAATAAAGGCATACTGTGGAACATATCTGCAAAGCAATAAAATCTCCATGGAGGCAAGTAGGTGACAAACCCTCCACCAGAAAAGTTACACAGTGCACCGTTATCCTTTTACTTCCCTATCACCACTTATCCGTAACTGTCAGCCAATAGCTGCCTGAAGAAGGGGAGAGAGACCGTATTTATATGAAGGGTCTGAAAGGCTGTGATTGGCTGATGACAACAATATAATGTATTTGTAGAGCCGGAAAAGGCTTGTGTTCTGCGAGTGGTACGGCTTTGTTTAATGAAAGAATTACGACTTGGCTCTCTCAAATGAAGAAGGCTCTTTTTAGTCCCATTAGGCTCCATTAGGCGGCCTTAATTGAAAGTGTGCGTGGGAGACGGGAGCACAGCGCCTGTTTGTGGCCTCATTTCAACACACAGCCTGATCATGGCTAATTATGAGGTGGACAGCGTGAGCCAGAGAACTGTTCACTATAGATAATAGAGAAGGGAATCATGGCTGTAACCTACGAGCCATCTCCCCCTCTGTCTCTCTCTCTGTCTGCCTCTGTCTGTGTCTCTCCGTTTGTCTGTTTCTGTCTCTCTCTATCTGTCTCCCTGTCTCTCTCTCTCTCTTGTTTTCTCTCCCTATCTCTCTTTGCCTCTCTCTTTCCGTCTGTCTGTGTCTCTCTCTCTCTGTCTGGCTCCTTCTCTCTTGCTTTCTCCCTCTTTTTCTTTGCCTCTCTCTGTTTCTCTGTCTCTCTCGTGCTCAGACTCGGAGCTCCTGTTAAAGAGCCTGGTGGGGACGTCTCAAAGTGGAGTTCACATACAGCACACTGGTGGGGCAGTTGGAGAACTTTGAGGCAGTGTGGACAGTGAGGAGGGCTCTATGTTCAGTGAGGGAGGGGCAGTTAGTGCTACACCTGTAGGGAGGGGCTGGACATGTGATGTAAGTGTGATTGTGTTTGTATGGTTGTATGACAAGTGACACATAATAAATGTATTGTTAAAAGTCAAAGTCTCTCTCTCCCTCTCTCTTTGCCTCTCTCTCTTTCTCTCTCTCTGTGTCTCTGTCTCTTTCTCTCTTTGCCGCTCTCTCTCTCTTTCTCTCTCGCTCACTCTCTTGCTGTCTCTCTCTGTCTCTTTCTTTGCCTCTCTCTATCTCTGTGTGTCTCTGTCTCTTTGTGTGTGTGTCTTTCTCTCTTTCTCTCTATCTCACTGTCTCTGTCTCTCTTTCTGTCTCTCTCTCTCTTTTTTGTGTGTGTCTCTGTCTTGTTGTCTCTCTCTTTCTCTGTATCTCTGTCTCTCTCTCCATCTCACTGTCTTTCTCTATCTCTGTCTCTCTCTCTTTCTGTGTCTCACTCTCTGTCTCTCTTTCTCTGTCTTTCTCTGTGTGCCCCCCCCTCTCTCTCTCTCTCTCTCTCTCTCTCTTTGAAGGGGTGTGGGAGGGGTTTTTGTCTGAAGTGAGAGATCGAAACCTGTTCCTGAATTGAATTTTCCATATTTGTCAATTATGGCTTTTAGATGTACTTCATGTGGCTAGAATGATCATGCAATAAATGCTTTGGAAAGTCAAGTCTCTCTGTCTCTCTCTCTTTCTGTCTCTCTCTATCTCTCTGTCTCTCTTTCTCTCTTCTCTCTAGGCAATTCAAGCATTGTGGGGACTAAAGTCAGTACACACATGGGGACCTGCCTCCCTTATGGGGAAAAATCAGGTAGCCATAACGGCGACATGGTTAAAAGTTCAAATCTGAAAATGCTATATTCACTGAAAACAATGTATTAACATGTTTTATAAGTTTCATTTTTGTTTTTAACGCTCTCCTCTCCCCGCTCTCTGTGTTAAGTCACCCTCCCTTCAAAGAGTTATCACAACACAATGAGTGTGCATCCCGCTAATGAAGCTATTGCACATCGCATCAGGTTTGTCAATTTGCTGTGTACAGTTTTGTGTCATGTTTTTGTATATTTATGGAGAATTGTCATGTGGGAGCATGGATGCCGTACACTTGTGGGCTGAACAATGGACAGAATCTTATTGCTAATTGTAAGGAGGGTTTGAACAGGGCCTGGGAAATGTCGCTAAAACACTTAAACATGCATGGATGACATTTAAAACCTCTTCAGGCATGTTTTTGATGACGGAACAATGTTATAACATAGTAGAAAGCTGGAAAAAAAAACAAAAAAACAATTTTGTATAATACCCCCTCTTTAGGGGGTATTATACAAAAGGGTTTAGATGGCCATGGTTAAGGTAAGGATTAGTCTCCAGGAAAAGATTGGAAGTCAATGTAGTGTCCTCAAGAAGCATGTAAACCCAACATGTGTATGGGCGTGTGTGCGCTTTCATAATGTGGTTTTCAGTCCAAAAGTCCAATCATATTAAATAGATGTTTTGAAGGGGCAGTGTTTTGTTTCATTAACTGCGTTTCCACCCGCTTCAGAAAAGCACATTACAAATGCAAAATGCAAGTGTTTGAGCATATAAGTGGGTGTTGTTATCTGGCTTTCGGCCCTTTACTTAAAGATCAACCCCATTTTCATAAAACAATGGTCATTGCTTATTCATCCATAGCTTATACGAGCTCCACATGTACTCATACAAAGCAGTTTATACAGAGCAGTTTAACTGCTCTAAAGGATCACAACAGAACACAGGTAGAACACTACCGTCACACAGGTAGTGGTTTAACAAACGTTTTTTTAGTGTTTGTTTTAATTTATTTCAAATGTACCACATAAACAAGTTTCCTTCCTCTAACAAGCATCACAGTTGTAGCACTTTAATAAAATAATTTATTAAAATATACCAAAAAATACTTGATACAGCAGGCCACGATATTGGTACTGTATCACCAAATTTAGCATCACAATATTTCTATATTTTTACACACCCCTGTCAGGCACTGCACAAGACAACTTAACGCTGGCCCTTGTCTGGTCCTTACAGTGCACTCTAACCACTGCCATCTGCATTCTCTAATAAGATGAACTATCTGCACTATGTCCCTGTTGTTCCATCCCCAAGTGTCTGTCCCTCCTCACACTCCTCACTGACCCAGACCAGAGATCTGAGACCAGTGCGCTCCCATCAGCCACTGTGGGCACTAGCGCAGCACTGTTAGCCTATTATGATCACACTCTCATTAGGAGCAGGCCTTCTGAATGGAGCATTAGCCCGAGGTGGTCATGAGTTGTGCTACTCACATCACACTCCAGTTAGCATGTGCAGCTGGAGATGCTAGCTCACCATGTTCAAAATGTAGCAGTATTACATCTGCCACTGTCTGTCTGATCAGGCTCAGGGTAACACTATGGTTCAATGGATGCAATGGCAGAATAGCAGAGTACTTAATTTAAAATACATTTGGGGCAAGTCAGAAATCTATGGTACAATTAGCTATTTAAAGTATGTATGTAACATTTCAGTCAGAAAATAGACAAAAATAAAAGCATGCCTCCTCCTGCTTGCTGTCCCTTTGGCTATAATATTCCACAGCATGGTATAAAGCATATCGATCTCCATGGAGAATGTTCCGAAGTATGGATTTAACATTCTATTCCAAAGAATCCTGCAGGTGATGTCCCACCTCCAGAAAGTTACATAGTGTACCTTTAAGTGTCAAAACACAGATGATATTTTTTATTTGTTATTTTTTTAAGTCTACCACAGGTCAAAAGCTTAGTGGGGGTGAAAGCCTTGTCTTAGGGTACTTTACAAAGCACTGTTCGGAACCAAGACTCAAACTCATTTGTCATGTACTGTTTGTCATCAAGACAAATAAACAATAAACATTACTGCCATTTTCATAAAACTCTTTTCACGCCCACAGACACGGGGCTTTGTTGAACTGAAAAGTTGTCAGAATAATTCATCACTGCTCCTCACTGAAGAAATGAGCAGTTTGTGCCAAGAAGAAACAGCAAAAACCACAGCTGCCTGACAGGCCATAGAAACAGCTGAACCATTTACCACATCAACGCTGTCATGAGGATATATGGCCCACCTGTTGTTATGACGATATAAGGCCCACCTGTTGTCATGACAATATGAGCCACATCATGTGTTGTCACGACGATATGTGGCCCACCTGTTGTCATGATGATATAAGGCCCACCTGTTGTCATGGCAACATGTTGTCATGATGATACGACCTTAATCTGTTGCTGTGCCAATATGAGGTTCACCTGTTGTCATGATGATATGAGCCACACCTGTTGTTATAACAATATGAGCCACGTATCTCTCTACGTGATGTTTGTAGGGACTTATTGGTCAAACCTAGCTGAAACCTAAACTTGTCCTGCTTTGTTTCATCTGCAGGTGTTGCAGCAGTACACAGTGCAGTGCACAGAGGTAGTAGGCTACAGTACCTTGCTGGCTCCAGGCAGAAGGTGCAGCTTGACGTAAGGGTCCGACAGGCCGTTGTGGTCCATCGGCTTGAGGCCCTGTGGAAGAGACACCAGATCAGTGAGGCTGTTTAAAGGCTGGCCATGTTAGAAGATACACACGAGAAGATATGTTTAGTTATTAGTTAGCCTATTCCTAGCCTGTTGCTGTTTGCTAATCAATCTGTGAATTTTGCCATGCAGATGCTTTAAGAATGGTGCAGATGCGTTCTTCTAGTTTGTTTGTAGCATGATGCACCAGTCTTTAACACGTTGATGACAACCACACGATCATATTTCTTATGAAACAGCCTTGTTTCAACCCCAACTTTCCCAAAGAGCATCCATGGTCTATCTGCTAGGTCCTCAGTTGCCACGACAACGGGGTTGTACTTCTGGATCTTTACCACAGTTTGTTTTACATTAAATACTTTTTAATTGGAGAAAAAAACAATAATAGCAAATTAATATTGTTAATTTAGTGTTTAGTTTGGACCTAAAATGGACTGTAGAGACATTTTGAATCGCTATTAGGTTCAATGCATGGAGAAAAAAACAGCCCATATCACAGACAAAAATAGCAGCAGAACCACCAGCCTCCTCACCCTCTCCATCTCCTCCTCTTCACCACTAACAGTCACGCCAAATTTACCATTCTCTCTCTTCATCACATCACTGGCACCTCCTGTTGTCATGACATTTGTACCTGACTGAATGCCCCAGTACAGAGAGTAGAAACCCATTCTAGAACCAGGGGACGATCAATAGCCTCATTGCTGCTGTGTGAAGTGCTTATCTGGTACAACCGGGCCCTCCTCTCTGGTCCCCCTCTGGTACTGGGGTCTAGGGTCCAGTGCGGTGAATGAGCCTGCTCCTGCTACACAGATGTCCATGGTCGCTTTTCAGACTGAATCGATGGCAGACATTAGAGAGGAGTGGGCGGAAAGGTCACTGATCGCCCATGGGTGCTGCCGGAGCGAGAGGGCGGGTGGGCAGTGGGGACCCAATCTGTGCACCACTGAAATGAAGGGTGTAGGAAAGCATTGAATAAGTTTGGGTTCGTGATCTGAAAGAAGTCCAGAGATCTGCACAGGGATGACTCATGAGGAGGTGGTTGAAAGGTCCATTTTAAAGTCAAATACAAGTAAAATACTAATCTAGCCACAAAGAGTCGAGCAGTGATTTAAGAGGACTGGAATTTATAATATTAACTTGCAAGTGAGAGGATTTATTTGTTGGGTTGGTTAGTTCATGTTTTTATTTTATTTTTTTTAGATCAAAATTCCCTTGCTGAGTGATATTTTAAAAGAGCTGCACATTTTTTTCTATATAATAAATAAAATTGTTTTTGCCACGATACAGATATAATAATCAGGAAGTGTGTTTTTAGCATGCTAGTTGTTGCTAGCATTACCGTGACACTTATAATGGGTGATGAAAACACCTGTCAACATTAAAGAGGGGGTATCTTACTTCTATGGGGTATTAACTGCACATAACATATTTTGATCACCATGTTTCCTTTTATTGTTTTGAAAATGCTATATTCGCCCAAAACAACGTATTAACATGTTTAATAAGTTTCACTTTCGTTTTTGATGATGGGAGTCTCCCCTCTTTTTGCTCTCTGCTCTCAATCCCCCTTCAGAGTGTTATCGCAACACAATCAGTGTGAATCCTGCTAATGAAACTACTGCACATCACATCAAGTTTGTAAAGTTGCTGTGTACAGTTTTGTATCATGTTTTTGTATATTTATGAAGAATTGTCTTGAGGGAGCATGGATGACCTAGGCTTGTGGGCAATTTTATTTACATAATAAATAACACTGTTTTTGCCGCAATACAGATATCATAATCAGGAAGTGTGTTTTTAGCATGCTAGTTGTTGCTAGAATTACTGTGACACTTATAATGGCTGGTAAAAACACCTGTCAACATTAAATCATGTTTTTGTATATTTATGAAGAACTGTCTTGCAGGAGCATGGATGACCTAGGCTTGTGGGCTGAGTTTGGACAGAATTGTACAGCTAACTGTAAGAAGGGTTTGAATAGGGCCTGGGAGAGATTGATAGAGACTCAAACATGCATGGATGACATCTAAAACAACATGTAAAATGGGAACGATGTTATAATATGGTAGAAAGCTCCCAAAAGCAGATTTTGCATAGTACCCCCATCATCATGTTGGTGGGCCCACACTAGACTACTGTAATGGCCTGCTCACTGGCCTCTCCAAATGAGAGGTAAGACAGCTGCAGTACATCCAGAACGCTGCTCCTGACTAGAACCAGGAAGTATGAGCACATAAGTCCTGTGCTCAGGTCTCTGCACTGGCTCCTATGGCTC
The DNA here is from genome assembly GCA_000787095.1 of Periophthalmodon schlosseri. NCBI lineage: Eukaryota > Metazoa > Chordata > Actinopteri > Gobiiformes > Gobiidae > Periophthalmodon > Periophthalmodon schlosseri. The sequence continues at coordinate 10,186 of KN481152.1, forward strand.
AGAGAATAGTCTTTAAAGCAGCTCTGCTTGTGTACAAGTCTCTCCATGGCCTAGCATCAAAATACATCTCTGACATATTAGTGCCATATGGACCATTTCGCACTCTGAGGACCTCAGGGACTGGCCTCCTGCTGGTGCCCAGCGTCAGGACTAAACATGGATAGTCAGAGTTTCAGTTTTATGCAGCTAAAACCTGGAATGTTACAAATACAAATAAAGTTGCCTTGCCTTGTCTAATGAAAAATGCATATTACAGACTTCGTGAGTCTGTAATATGCATTATGCAATATGCACTTTGGACCCTTCCTGCACAGTACCCTTTACCCTTTCAGTCTGACACTCTTGATCCATAAATAAGGTTAGCAACTTTTTCGGACATGCTAACAGAAGCATGCAGTTACAATGAATGTGATTTGACGGCAGGGATGCTGAGATTAATTAATGGACTTAAACAACGCAGGAGACCTCCAGATTGTTACCTGTGATGTCACAAACCTGGGAAATTCAAAAATGCATGTTCTGTGGGGGAGTGGATTTACTAAACAAGAATTCATCAAAGAAGCATGAATGAAGCAAATTACAACTCCAAGTATGTTTTTGATGAGGGAACTATGTTATAACGTGGTGTCAAGCTGTCCCTCAGTTGTCCAGATATGATCCATAGTACAAGAAAAATTCAAATCTGTCAACTGGAATTTTTCACTCCTACAACTTTTTGTCCAGTTGACAGATTAGGATTTTTCTTGTACTGTGGTTACAAGCTCAAAAAAAGTCAATTTTGCATGATATGTGTTCTTTAAAAGCCCTTTTAAGTAATTCAAAATCTCTGTGTGTGTCTAATAATAATAATTTAAACAGATTTTCTTCAACGTAGGCGTGCAGCACAGGTCTGATCCGTCGCTGTCAGACTAATCTCTCTGAGCCGAGTTTGCATGTTCTGCCTAAGTTGGTCTCTGCGGTGTTCTGGCTCCCTCCCTCTATGTACAGACATGGCAGGCCAGTCCTGCCAACAATGTTCCCTGGTGCACATGGTGGGCGGGTGATGGGCTCCAGTCTCTACACCCAAATGGGAATGCACAGAGAAGATGAATTTTAATTAATACATTTGCGTTGCTTCTGAATGAACTGCCTCGAAAGGACAGGTGTTCATTTAAAGTGCATATGACAGGTGAGACTTCTCATTTCACTAAAACATAGCTGACATCATCATATTTAAAGAGGGGGTATTATGGAAAATCTGAGGGAGCACCCAACCACCCTGTGGAGGAAACTCATTTTGACAGCTTGTATCCACGAGTTTGTCCTTTCGGTCATTACCCAAAGCTCATGACGATAGGTGAGGGTAGGAACGTAGTTTGACCAGTAAATCGAGAGCTTTCGACTCAGCTCCATCTTTACCACAACAGTCCAATACACCGAATGCATCAAAGCAGACGCTGCACCGACCCGCCTGTTAATCTCACTCTCCATCCTTCCCTCACTCGTGAAAAAGACCCCGAGCTACTTGAACTCCTCCCTCACTCGGAAAAAGACCCCGAGCTACTTGAACTACTCCATTTGAGGCAGGGACTCTCCACCCACCTGGAGAGGACAAGCCACCTTTTTCCAGTCGAGAACCATGGCCTCAGATTTGGAGGAGCCGATTCTCATCCAAACTGCTACACACTCGGCTGCAAACTACCCGAGCACCCAATGGAGGGTATAAAGCTGATCCAGTGTTCTGCATCTGGGATGAAAACCACACTGCTCCTCCTGAATCCGAGGTTTGACTAACAGTGGGATTTTCCTCTCCAGTACCCCGGAATAGACCTTACCGGGGAGACTGAGGAGTGTGATTCCCCAGTAGTTGGAACACACCCTCTGGTTCACCTTCTTAAACAGAGGGAGCACAACCCCGACCACCAATGTTGCAAAGGCATGTCAGCCAAGACAGATCTCATCCACCCCCGGCACTTGAAGCTTGCCAACCACCTCAATGTCTTTTGCCCGGGTGATGGACAGAGTCTCTAGCCTCTGCCTCCTCCTCGGTTTCGGATGACGTGATGGTGAGATCGAGGAGATGCTCAAATTATTCTTTCCACCATTCGCTAACGTCCCCAGTTGAGGTCAGCAGCTCTCCACCTGCACTGTAATACATGTGCCCCATTAAAACAAACTCCAAAATAGAAATTGTGAAATCAAACCTGAGGCCATAATTAGCACTAGATAATTATACTTGTAATGATTCCTCCTCTGTACTGCAGGCAATTCATTTTCTCATTAAACTACCACCAACATATTCTATTATGGTCTTATATTTCAAAACATAACACTCGAAAATGTGATAAAAGTATCCAAAAATAACTCTCATCCATCCACACATCCTCACTGCTGAATACAGGAAGCAAGAGGGAGGCTTTCCAAGTATAGGTTTCATTTTGGCTCCAAGAATAATAAGCGCATTAGTCATGGTGCTGGTTATGGTAAATGAATGAAGAGCCCAGTTTATTTAAAAAGCCCATATGACGCTATTTTCTGATCTATGTTATAATGTTGTTTCCTCATCACAAACATACTTTGAGTTATGTTTTATTTCATTCACACGTTTAACTCACACACCACAAACTGAAAACACTCTGTTCCATCTTATGATCTCATGTGGTAAATGCTCCACTGTGTTTTTAAACTCCATATACCTTCACTATTTGGATAATTTCAGCCCTGGAAATGCTAATCGCTACTGAACTAAAGGTAAAAGGTAAAACTACCACTACATGGCATCACAAGGTGGAACAGAGCATTTTGAGCTTTGATATGTAGACAGACTAATAATAAAGGATTACTCAAACATGTGTGAATGAAACAAAACTCAAGTCCAGGTAACAACATTATAACATTAAAGGATTATCAAACATGTGTGAATGAAACAAAACTCAAGTCCAGGTAACAACATTATAACATGGCTTAAAGCTCAGAAGAGTCATTTCCGTGTAATATAGGGTCATTAAAGTGTAGTTCTGTGGAATGAGCCATATGCAAAAATACCTGCTATGCTTATTTACAGAAACAGGACTATAGATAGGCCATACCTCAAGCAGAGCACATATATAGAAATGTGAAATAATTCTCAATATTTCAGTATTCAATATTCAGTAAAAATTGCAATATGTTAGCACGGTACAAGTTCAGGACATGTTTCAAAATACTGATTAACATACATCTATTTCTAGATCATTCTATCCTGATAGGCCACTATTTTGTATCTGTATGTATTTGAGCTCTTAAAGCCTCAGTATGTAACTTTTAAACAAAAAATAGACCAAGATAAAGGTGTTTTTGTTTTTTTTTTCATTTATGTATGAATGTGTTTTTGCTCTGAGAGACTTGCGTCCTTACTGTGGAGATATCTCTTTTAAAGGCGCTGCATCAGATTTTTCGTGTCTTAAAAATGAGAAAAACAAAACTAGTTCATTTTAAATGGTTTGCAGTGGTCGAAAGTTACTCCTCACTTACCTTTTGCATTCAGAGCATCCTAATTAATTCACTATCATGAGTTTATAAGCGCTTTTCACAACTCTCAGAGACAAGAGCGAAGTTTTGCTGTCATGGTAACGCTAACAACTAGGCCAGTCACGATAATTACTATACTGACTTATCGTTCAGTATATAAAAGCTGGAACTGTATATTTTGGGCCTCCGTATTTATTGTGAGTTAATTTTCTTTGCAAAAGTGGGGAGATTTTGAGTATTATTGTTGTAATACGATAAGATCTAAGCTGTGGAGGGGTCAGTAAGTCCCTTTTATAGCTAATTATTGGTACATTCTGCTATTTATTTGTTGCAGCTCATTCCCTTTAATGAAACAGTCTATTTAAAAATGGTTTACTAGAATTATCTAGCATTACTCAAATCTTAATTTGTGACATAAAGAACCGGTAGTTTCAATATTATCATTTATTGTAATATTTCTCTGTAGCGATATATCGTGCTTCAAAATTTGTTACTGTGACAAGTCTGCACACAATAAACACACTTTATAATTGGATGCAGAAAGCACACAGCGGACTCACTTCTACTGTAAGATCTGCTTATACAATATATCTGTACTGGGACAAGACGCAATTTGCTCAAATGCATGGGAAAAATTGGGTACAGCCACTTTAACAATTGTACAATATTGTCCTCAAACTCTCCATCAAAAACCCTCCTGTAGTTCAGTTTTCTTCAAGTCTCAGCAGGATCATGGTCATTAGAAGCTGGTGCATGTTCTGAGGCGATTCAAAGAGATGTATATAGCATTTAGTTCTCAGACTGGAGCTGTGAGGTGACACTGAGTCTGGGTTGGAACATGCATTTACAGATATGGAGTATTAATTGAGCAATCCTTCATGTTTGAGCTGCCCACAGACAGACAGAGCCGTGCCAACTGGACTGTACCTCTGTGTGGGGAGAGAGAGAAGAGAGGAGGGGAGATGTTCACAGGTAAAACACAAAGCAGGCCTCATAGATAGTCACTTTATCTCTCTGCTATATACAACAAGTAGAAATGTGAATTTGGCCTAGCTAATAAAGCCACACATTCAGAGACCGTACCTCATTTTTACTGCCTTTAAAACAGAACTAGTCCATTTTAAACAGTTTGCAGTGGCCCAAAGTTATTCCTCACTTACCTTATGCAGTCAAAGCATCCTAATTATTCACCACAATGAGTTCATAAGTGATTTTCACAACTCTCAGAGACCTGAGTTTTGCTTTGTTGGTAAAGGTAACAACAACTAGCATGCTAACACACACTTCCTGATTATCTGACAATTTATAGTTAGAAGCAGACAACACCCAGCTGACTTATTTTGATCTCAAGAGCTGCTTATACAGTATATCTGTATCTATAAGGTTTCCAGACTCTATAAAGAACATGCAAAGATCTGGCTTAGCTTTATCACACTAAGAGTATATTATAATTGCGGTTATGCTGTTATAGCTGTAAGTTTGGTGAGAATACCTCAAAAATATATTTCAACTCTCATTATTAGTATGACTTAGAATAAGGACTATGCACAGATATAGTCCAACCAGTTGTGGAGGCAGCAGTCTGAGCAGGGACTCCCAGACTTCCCTCTCCACACAGACACTTTTTCCAGCTCCTCCCATGTGACTGGGCTCCTTACCCTATCTGTAAGGGAGTGCTCAGCCACTCTGCAGAGGAAACCCATTTGGACTGCTTGTATCTGCGATCATATAACCCGTCCACAGGACCATCGGGGGCACCACATGCCTGATCTACACAGACACATGAGGTACTTTAACAGGCCTAGGGTCATTCCCCAATTTGAGCCATTTGCCAAATTTGCATTAGTCATGCTAGTCGTTAGCTTTATTTTCATCATTTTTTAGTCAGCAGAAACAAATATTATCTGTCAGCTGAAACCTTAGTTTACTTCATTTAAGTTGAATAGAATTTGCAAAGAAAGTTTCATGAGGTTTATTTTTAAATAAACACTGGTAAAATCCTGTATCACTGTAATCACCTAACACATGAAATATTACACTCAAATCAGTTGGCCTTGATGTTTCTCTGCACTCATCTGTTTGCTCGAGCTTTTTAGCAGTTAAATGTGGTGTTAACATGAACGTTGGCCTTATATTTAACATAAAATAAACATATTTTAAAAATCATATTACATGTAGTTTGTGTTGTATGTGTATGTGTTGCTGTAGTAAGTGACAAGTGTTTGTGTGCTTGCCCAGAAGCATCTGGGCATGTGCAGATCCAATTTTGACACATATTTGTTTCTGACTCAAATTGGGGAATGAGAGGCAGCACTAAGAGAACTCTCATTTTGAACCAGAAGCTACCATTGCTTTCTGAGTGAATCTTGTGATAACGACAAGCACCAAAACACAGGCGTAATTTCACCAGGAAGTACACCAAATCAGAGAAAGATAGATTTTATAGTAAGGTATGGCACCATCTACTCTCACTCATCACCTGACATATCCACTCAACCACATCTGCATAAAAAACTGAAACCTTCAAGTGCTCCTGTGTGTTTTTACATATTTTACCTATCTTGAAACATATTTGAAGCAAAAACTGGTGGTCTGTACAGTGGATCATTCAGATGGATGCATTTTACATACTGTAGTTTTGAGAGAGCTACCATCTTTAATAAGGCTTGGAACATTAATTTTACGTCTGTGATACAATGCGGTGTATTTGAAGCTACAGTGATATATAACTTGTTCACCCAAACCTGTATAACTGGCTCTGTCTTAAAAGGTTTGTAGGTTTGAAATAGACTGGAATTTCATGCTGATCTCTCCTGGGCCCTGGCTAAAATACTCAAACATGCATGAATGACATGCATGGTAGAAAACTCCAAAAAGACAATTTTGCATAATACTCCTTCTTTAAATTTGTTTTTAAAAGTAATGTCAATG
>KN481161.1:0-17521 GCA_000787095.1 Periophthalmodon schlosseri
CCAGTTGTATCTCTATGAGGCTTTTGCACACTACAATGAATAAATATTTAAAGATCAGACAGTGGACAGGAATCTGCAGGTGGATATGTCACTCACAACATGTTAAAAACTACACAAATAAAATGAACACTTCACCGGAGACACTTCTGTGTTTAGAAAGAGGGATGTTTGTGTCACAATGCTAACGCTAATGCTAAATTTGAGGCATAAAACATATTAAAACAACACCACAAACTGAAGTATTCTACATTTAAAAACAGTTGGGTTGTCTTTATTTTAGTTAATTTGAATTTTAATAGGTTGTTTATGTTATGTTTTATGATTTTAATAAAAGTGACTTTTTTATTAAAATTTGAGACACAGTGATTTAGTGAGCGTGCTGCTGTGCACAGAGCTTATTATTTTAATAAATCTTGACTAAAACTAAAAACCTATTAGAATTTCTTGTCAACAGTAACAGTGTTTCTTGTTTTTGTTTTTTGTTTTTTTGTGTTTTTGTTTTTTTGGGGTTTTTTTTTAAATGATAAACACTTTTATATAGTGCTTTTCCACCATTAAGGCACTCAAAGCGCTTTATGTCAAGGAACCACTCACCCATTCACACACACATTCATACACCAGTGTACACAGTCAGTGGGGACAAAGTGGGTTAAGTGTCTTGTCCAAGGACACAACAGCAGCAGTCATCTGTGGGAGCTGGAATCGTACCACTAACCTTCAGTGGTTCAGTGGATCTGACCACTTTACCAATTATGTTTTTTTATGTCGAGAGTGGGATACGAACCACTAACCTTCAGATCAGTGGACAAAGTACTAAGTATAATGTGAAGTGGAGCTACTGCCGCCCACTTCACATTATTCTCAGTGTGCTTAATAGTCTTAGTAATAATGACATTTTTATTATAGCTATCCATGTCCAGCGATGCATTCCAGGCGTGTTTGTTACAGAAGCACAAAAGGTTACACCTATCCACTTTAAAATCACTGCTCTGAATGCAAATGTGCGGTCAAAATGTAAAGCTATGATGCTAGTACTTACACATACCTTGAGACCACCTTGTACAGACCATACATACAGTACAGTACCCACCCACACACACGGCATATGAAAGCTTTTACAGAAAATGCTAAAGCTTTTATAATGCCCATTGAGAGGTATGAATGTCCCAGTGTTTCTATTATAGTCCATGGGATGTTCTTTCTTCAGGTGTAGGCAGATGATATGAAAAAGGGTACAGCTGTAAGAAAAAAAGGCCTGGTACTACTGTCTGACCAGTCGTCAAGTATATACTATGTTCATAAACTGCATAAAGACAATACTCAGCGTCTCTGGTCTTATGGACATGATTGACAGGATAATTAGCCAATCAGAGAAACGCATGGTCAATCAGACTGAGAGGTCTATTAGAAAACATAGAGTCTGAACTACTTCTATGACTGTTAAAAACTGTTAAATCTGATTTGAACCCAAAGGACAAAAGCATTGTCCCAAACCAATATCGCAGTTTTTAGTTAAAGTTGCTGTACCTGAAATATATTTGCAGAATACAGTTCATTTTAAACTGGTTACAGTGGTCCAACATTATTACTCACTTACCTTATGCATTCTTCTCATCCTAATTATTCACCACAATGAGTTTATAAGCGCTTTTCGCAACTTTTCAGAAACCAGAACAGAGTTTTGCCGTCACATGAGCTAACAACATCTAGCATGCTAAGTGCGCACTTCCTGATTCTCGGATAATATAGCACTTTATAATTAGATGCAGACAGTACACAGCAGACCTATGCTAACCTCAAGTGTTGCTTATACTAGAGTTGTCACGATACAAAAATGTCAAACTTGATTTCGATACTAAGGAATAGACTCACTACTCAACACTGATTCCGATACCATGATGATAATAAAAAGCACCTTTTCTTTAGACAAGAGAATGTCATTTTTAACAGTAAATCATAGAACTTTCTTTTCTATTCTCATGTGGCCTTATATCTGTGTAATCCCTCAGTGGTCCAGGTAGGTCCCATAGTGATCCATGGGCGTAGTCTATGTGTCTTATACTTGTGAAAGATACAGCTCAAGGTCATTCTAAGGCTCATTTCCGTCCTGTTGATACCTGCTCAAATGAGTTTCTAGTTTCAATACTAGTTTTAATATCACTTACAGTAATTAGTATTTGATTTTCGATACTTTTAAGAATCCTAGCTTATACATTACAAATTTTGCTCAGATACATACAATACAATACAAAAAAGTGTGTGACAAATCAGCGTGTAATATTTAAATGTTTCTTTTGTGTTTAGAGTAAAACATGAAATATGAATGATATGGTTTTACTTTTGAAATACACTGAATTGTTTCTTCTCTGTTGGGCTGAGAAGTGTTATTGTACGTTTCACAACCTGAAATTTCTCTTTCATTGTTTTCGGCACTGCATGAATCCCGCCTAAGCCGAGGCAATTTTGATCTCATATTGAGCGCTTATCCAAGAGTCTTGTCACTCATTGTAGCTACAAATAGCTACGGAAATGTCTATACCTGTGTGAAGTGGAACAATTTGCCCAGTAAAAAGAAGAAAGTATATGTCAAAAATACTTATTACTGAATGTAATATTAAATGTAATATGATGGCTATAATGTAATGTCATGTACAATGTCATTTCTGTACATATAATTGCTATAGAGTGTATGGTAGAGCTCCTGCGCTCATGTGACCACATTTGACAGGGACACCATATTGGCAGTGGTGAATTAGCGGTAAAGAATGGCACCAAGTCTGCTTTGGGAGTGACCCTTACCTGTTATTTTAAAGAGTGTAGTTTGCATAGATTTCACTTCAACTCTGCAATATCTGGACATCTGGTTTAGTTTTCACCTTCTTATACCATCACTAAGGGTCCCTGGAGAGGTTTGGAAAAATGTACCTTATTATAAAGCCCTGTACCTGTAACGTAATGATGTGAAATAAATGAAATAGCAAAAACACAATTTGCTCTAACTAATGTGCAGATGATGTAGCCTATTAGCAGCTAAATCACTCACATCACTGTAATAAACACACAAAAACCACTGATTTAACTTTATTTTGTGATTTTATTTTCTACAATCGACATTTCCAAGCAGTCAATTAATGTTAAGCAAATGAACAGTGTTTAGCAAAAAGCATTTGGGATCGTTTCTCTTCAAAATGCCCTCTCTCTCTCTCCTAATTAATAGACTATGATGCTAATCGACAACACACAAATGTACACTTTTTGAATTCTTATGAGACAATGGCTGAACCATTCAGATAAACCAAAAAAAAATTGATGTAAAAATACATTCACAGTAAAAGGCTCAGGCTTTCTTCTTTAAACTTGATAGTGTGTTCATCCCAGTGTACAACAATAATCCACAATCTCTGAAACTCTAATAAATTTGTACATTGTGCCCATGTGGGGTTTGGAGGGGCATGCTGGGATAGTATCACTGCCAGTATGGGGTTTGGAGGTGCATGTCGGAATTGTGTAACAACAACTGCAGGTGCTCTATATGTATAAAATATAAATTATTCAAGATGCGTTGGAATTTATATAAACTCCAGAAACCACAGAAATGGCACCACTAGAGAACTGGTAACACTTTATTATACTTATACTTACAATATTACTTAATTAATACCCTGACCCCTTTATTAAGTAGGTATTTATGCCCAAATCATTCTTAATAAACTATTTGTTTTATTAGCAAATAGTGATGAATTAAGGGTAATCAAGGTTTAGTTATTATAAAGTGGTACTGAGGCACTGTCTATTACAAGAATATGTTGTATTGCATCCAAAGTTTCAGCATTTTGATATTGTAAAGGTGCAGTTTTTGGACAAAGACATAGGTTTCATTCACATGGCTTCATTTGTTATAGAAGCCATTTTGAGGACATCTGATGACTTGGTTTTGAATTATTTGTTCTTGCACCACTTTGAAACCCATGGATAAACAGAATTTGGAGCATGTAGAAATTCTTACCTACAGTACATGTCTGTGCTTATATGTGACCAAATCACACAAAATATCCTAGTTTCATTGCTTTTTGTGGCCTTTCTAAGTCTTTACTGTGTTCCCCTGGTGCAGACTGTCATTCTTTAGACTTGCTGTAGTTTAGCTGGCGGCTCTGAGCTTGTCCTGTCAGCTCAGATCCTCCTCTCCAAACAGTCCAGCCCCAAACTGCATGTCACATCCCGCACTACCCATGTCCGCTTCAGGACTCATTAACTATTTACAAGTCGGAGCTATGAAAAGTCCAAACAAACTTAGTACAGCTACAAATACCAACATTTTACTCCATCGATGGAATATAGTGGAAAAGATCATTTCCGTTTTTCAATTAAAAAGTATTCACTACTGATGTTGCATTTTGGTTTAAAGAAATATTGTTGAAAGAAATTATTCTAAACTGTAATCACAATTAGAAAATAGATACATTGTTTTAAGTTGTATCCAGTTTTGTCCAGAATTCAACCTTCCTTTGCTATGGACCGTACCTGGGTGACAAAGGGATTACACTCACATAGTTTAAATATAGTACAGTTCACTCAAGTCACTTTACCTGCTGTTTCTGCTGTCCTTATGTGCTACTGCAGACATAGATACATGGCCACTTAAGGCACAACTATGTTGTGCCTTATAGTTTTACTTGAATTATGTAGTTGTTGTGTTCAATTATTTTGCCTTTTTATAACTTAATAAGCCACAGTATGTAACATTTTAGCCAAAAAATAGACTAAAATAAAAGCATGTTTGTTTGTTTTTTTCCATTTTGTTTTGTTGCTATTGCACATAAAAATATGCATCCTTACTCTCCACAAACCTGACTCCTGCGTGTTTCCATGGAAATGAAATTTTCTACAGTATGGCATGAAACTTTTCTCCATGGAGAATGTTCTACAGTATGGTTTTATTTATTTATTTATTTTTATTTCCATGCTACTATGCAAGTATTGTAGCTGTTAAGTATATTCAAATATTGTAGTCTATTTTAATACTTGTTTATTTTTGATTGCATATTTTCTGTTCTCCTTCTGTTCTCATTTTATAAATAAATCAAAAGTAATTCACTGAATTAATAATTTCCTGTCAATGTTCACACTGTACTTTATGCATATCATACAGAACATAAACAAATATGCATGTTTATAATACTGAGGTTTTGGTGTGCAGATATTTTAAAATGCCATCATATGATCTGATTTCATACAGTGTTTAGGACTTCTAAACAGCTGAGAAAGAATCCCAGCCACAGCCAGTCTGCACTCGAAAACTTTCTCTCTCCTGACATCATCTTCGCTGCTGCTTTGTTAATTTACATGAATATTGTTATGTTTGGATGAAGATTTCCATGTGTGAATATTCTCTGATGAAGTGGCTTGTAGATTGCCGACAAAGTGTGATAAAAGCCATACTCCGCGGTGCAAGTTGAAGTGTAGTGTCTTGATAGCATGCTAATGGACTACTTGTTGTCTTGGCAACTGGTTGGGCCTGGACATCCACACGAGCTGCTTTGTATTCTGCCGTGGACAAAGCACGTCTCACATCCATAAACGAGACTGCCAGTGGTCACGTTCTGTCATTCTTCAACTGCAAAAAAAGATCATTGTGACTTCTATAATGACTTGAAATTAGAATGTTATTTCCTTACACTTGTTAGACCAGATTGTTTTACTAATGGTGCACGTACATTTTCTGCTTGTTTCCATGGAGATGTCATTGCTTTGCCTGGAATGTTTCACAGTATGGCATTGAACTAATCTCAACTCATCTATCTTGCATATATTCAATTGATCAGAAATACCTAGGAAAACATGCATTCTTACTGTAACTATGATGTCTCTCCACAGATCTGACCTGTAACTAGGACTGGTGGCGTCAGCTGTTAGTTTACAGAGAGATTAAATGCTATACTGTGGAATATTCTAGGTAAAGCAAAGTGGCTGATCTTCCACCATAGTGAATTCTTAATTATATGTTTATCATTTCAAAACTGGACGCTCTCGAGTCTGACATAAAGCTTGATTGAAAACTATCTCTGAGTGGATTAAGTGCAATTTTATACTACTGTGAAAATTTGGCTTCAAATAAAAAGACTATGAAAAAAACTACAACCAGTGTGAAATATGTTAAAAAGTCCAAAAGCCTTTTTAGGTAGGCTTTGTTGTCTGAAAGATGTTACATATTGACCTTTGACCTGATATAAATACATCTATTTGTGTTTCCTGTGCAGTTGGCGACGTGGGACTCGACTCGCGGTCTGAACGGGAGCCTGAAGGAGAATCGCATCGAGAGTGGGATGCAGGGGGTGACACTCAAGATTGTAACATTACTGGTGAGAAGCAAACGGCATTCACTCATATGAGAGCTCAGATCGAAACTATTTCATGCATATAGGCCTTATGAATGGTTGTAGCATAGTCATTACGAAAATGACTCACATATGAGAATACATCCATGTCCTTCCATTTAAAAGTGCACAGAGAGTCCACTGCTTACTTCCATTGAGATGCTAATGCTTTGCCTGGAATGATCCATAGCATGGCATTAAACTAGTCTTTCTCCATGGAGACAAGGAAATGACAGCATCAGGTCACAGGTCAGATCTTTGGAGAGACAACCCCAAGCATAGAATCAGTTAATGTCTTTAAAAGTCCTTTTGAGCAATAAAACACCTGTAATTAACTAAATGCAAGATAAGGTTAATGCCATACTGTGAAAACAACAATGCAATGCATCTCCATGGTGGGTGACACATTTGTAACTGTATGGGTGTTTCAAAAGCTGTTTCATGTTCTAGTCAGACTATACATTGTACACATAAATTCTGACTGATCATTTTTTTATGTTTTAACTGTATAATTATAGCCTTTTAGGTCAAATTTAAAACTGTTACCATTTTCTATTACGGCCACTGAACTTTAATGAACCGAAATAACAGTCTTTTTGAATCCCTGTTTTATGCAGCCTGCCCGAAGGCCCTCTGTTATATTTACAGGCTATTCATTAGAGTAATTAAACTCAATATTGAAACAGAAGCTCTATAATCACAGCTTTTCCCCAGAGAATGTATTCACTGGCACATCAAACACTATATACAAACATTCTCTTCATACGAAGACATCCCGCTTTAGAAGAATGTAGCACCTTAACTTGATCTCAGTTCAGTCGCGGTTCACTGAATACAGATTTTCTCTTAAGGCTTGGCCATCAGAAGCCCATTACAGTCACTCCCGCTCACCACAACAGAGCAGCTCTCCCTCAGCTGGCTTCATCAATTCAGAGCACTACCTCTCGGACTTGCCCACTTTATCTGTTTTCCCCCTTCTTCACACATGATTTACTCTGCGCCATATTTATTCTCAACTTTCCAGGAGTGTCACTTAATCAAGTCATTACCTCAGCCTACTTCTACCTTTACTATTTTTTTCTCCAGTCCAACCCATCCAATTCTGCCCGGACCCCCACCTGCCCATAAAGAAGAATCATGCGCTACTAGGATAAATTTACAGTGGCAATCCGAATGATGAAGGACCTTCGCGGTTGTGGCGGTGCCATGTGTTACAGGTCAACAGTTTGCAGATGAAAGCCTTTTATTAAGATGGAGTTCAAGTTGGATCACCTTGGAATCTCTTCATAAAATTGTCACGCGAAAAGTTCTTAAGCTGAGTGAATACACCGCGCCCTGGGTTGCCAGTTCAAACCCTGTGGAGATTGCGTTGCATCTTGATAAATGGCCCAGCTTTGGTTAAAGGCGCTGTACCTGATTTTTACTGTTTAAAAAAAACTAAACAAAAACAGAACTAGTTCACTTCATGGTTTGCAATGGTCCAAAGTTATTTCTCACTTACCTTATCAATTCCGAGCATCCTAATTATTCACCTCAATAAGTTTATAATTGCTTTTCACAACTCTTACAAACCATTGCTAACAAATAGCATGCTAATGCACACTTTCTGATTAACAGACAATAAAACGTTAGATACAGACTTATGTTGGCCTCAAGAGCTGCTTATACAATATATCTGTACTGCGGCAAGACAAATTATTTTGCTCAAATACAAATACAGGAAAAAAACGGGTACAGGACCTTTATGTAGTCGACAGTGTCTCAGTAGTTAGAGCAGAGGTCCCCCAAATTGGTGTGTGCGTGAGTGAATGGTGGTGGTTGGGGGGATCGGTGGAGCAGATTAGCAGCCTTGCTTCCGCCAGTCTGTCCCAGGGCAGCTGTGGCTACAATAATAGCTTACCACCAAGTATGAAATGAATGAATAATGCTGCTTTGAGAGGCTTTGAGAAGCTGTAATGTGCATTATGTGTTAAGTGTAAGGCATTATTGTTATTATTATTATTATAGTCTTTTTTGCCAGAAGTTTAAGAATAATGGTTGCCTCATGGACAGAATTCCCATAATCATAATGCTGATTATTATCATTACAGCATTAACATATTGTCTCCTTTGCACTGTGTTCTTTGGCGTGGACAGGAGGAGCCTTTCGTGATGGTGGCAGAGAACATTCTAGGCCAACCCAAGAGGTACAAGGGCTTCTCCATTGATGTTTTGGACGCCCTGGCCAAGATTCTGGGATTTAAGTATGATATTTACCAAGTGGCGGATGGAAAGTACGGAATGGCACTGCCAAACGGATCCTGGAACGGCATGATTGGAGAACTTATTGGCAAGGTTGGTGCTTTGTTTTGAGTCTTGTTTTTTTGGTTAGTAAATCATTGCTCAAATTGCAATCCAAATTATTTTCTGGGAGGAAAGCCATATTGTCCTGTAGAGAAATGAAAGCATTGGTTTGGTAGAGTAAGATAACAGAGTAAATATAACCAATTCAGTTGTTTCTCTAATTAAATAGCTGAAAACGACACAATATTGGCAACAGATAACTTTTTTCTGTTTAAATTTACTTTTATTTAATGATGTAATGTTCTAAAAGGATGCAGGTAGTGGTAAGCCTTCAAGTAAACAAGGCATAGGTTAGATTCCCAGACTGACAAATGGAAGGTATACAATAATAAATGCCATGTTGACTCATTCTTATAGTGAATGGCTGTCTATTTGTGTATGTCTAAATGTACAACTTGTGTCTATTGTGTAACCCCCTTCATGCTCAAGGTTTACAGTCTGGATAGAGTCTGCATGCACCATCCAAAATGCATTTCTTAAGTGAATTTGTTCAATTAATATTTCTCTATTAAGAAATATATTATGTGAAGGGTTTCAGTGTCAGATTTTGGCTTCCCATTGTTTTGTGGAGTCTGCACCCTTCCCCAGACCCAAAGTTTCAGTCTATATAGTCTATAGTCCTTTTAGCTAGCTGTTTTTCTCTCCATTAGCATTTCGTAGCATACAGCAAACCCTTAGACCAATCTTTCTATGGACAGTGATGTGACTATCCCACCTACACGTTTCTTCCATAGAGGGCTGACCTGGCTTTATCTGCCATCACCATCACCCCGGAGCGCGAGAGCGTGGTGGACTTCAGCAAGCGCTACCTGGACTACTCTGTGGGCATTCTGATGCGCAAATCAGAGGAGAAAATCAACATCTTCTCGTTGCTGGCTCCGTTTGACCTGGCTGTGTGGGCGTGCATCGCGGCTGCTATCCCCGTGGTGGGCATCATGATCTTCCTGCTGCGGAGGATCCAGGCCGTGCGCTGTCAGAGCAACACCGGAGGCCACCCTGCTCCCTCCGTGTCCACGTCTCTGCAAAGCGCCATCTGGATCGTCTATGGAGCCTTCGTACAGCAAGGTGAGCTGTAGAGAAAGTGCAACTATGTGGAAAGGTGTTGATTGAATTATGTTTACGTTATACAGCTAAACTATGACTTTCTGTTCAAGTTGTTTGGCAGAATCTTGCAGCCAGGGAAAGTATTATCATATGTTATCTTCTATTTTTGAATTCATCAACACTTCAACAACAAGAAGTGCCCATCAGTTTTGACAATGACAATGCCAAGAAACATGTATAGAACAGTGTGCAGACAGCATGAGTCACCCAGATGCATGGCACCCACCCAAAGATGTCCTTGAGGAGGGGAACATCCTATTTTTAAAACTGATGTTGAACCACGGGAGTCCACTTTGGATAAATGATATGTCTTGAGACGATTTTAGATTCTGAGCGGCATCTATCAAAGTCTGGCCCACAGCCGACAAACCTTTTTAACCCCCTCCCACTGTATTCCAGGCCGAGCTAAACGTTAGGCCTATTTGTCTTCAGTTTTTGGCCTGGCTCACAACATGGCCACTGTTGTTTCAGTCAAGTGGATTGGATCTATTTTTCGTCAGATATGGATCTGACCAGTGGTGCATAGCACACTATTGTCAGAGAGCAATCAACTTGGCAACCAAATCCCCCCATTGATTTTATAATGATATGCCAACACTTGGCTGGGTTTTATTGTTCAAGGCAGATTAAACTATCTACCCAAAGGCATACTAACTTTCTTATCACTGCTCATTTGAATAGCTTTATCCTTTTTTTCCTTGAGGAGTTGGGGAAGATAGGAAATCATCTATGAAAGTCCACGATGTAAATATAAAAGGAGACTTTAATCAATTTGTTCAGAAGATGAAAAAGACTCTCTCATATATTTCATTAAAGCAGCATGCAGAACCTAGTCAAATTTAAGTAAAATTCACATTGAATGACCTCAGCCAATCAGTCAAAGCCGTGTGTGATCTGAGGGAGTGCTGGCAGATGGCTGTGTATCTGTCAGGGGCCCTCAGTGTTTTTACCCACACTGTCCCGGGGCCCAGCTGTGCTGATTGTGACACTTTGAGGCAAATATGTTTTCATTACGTTTCACAATCCACAGTCTATCCCATGACATTTCTGCAGCTTTACGCTTCAGAATTACAATGCTATCTGACATTTGGAGATCCACGTCATGAGCTGTTTTTGGAAGTGACAAGAAGATCAAGGTCAAACTCAAAACGCATATACTTCACTTTCAATATAATGCCTGTGGATTGCATTAACTTCGCTTTAGTATTAAGAGATTCCAAGTGTATATATAGCCAACAAAAGACAGATGAGGATATTAGGCAAAACCTCTCCCATTGCTTTAAAAGCCACTGTTAACTATTTTGCAAGTCCAACAAGTAATTAAATCAACATTTACACTTGGCTTCTGTCTTTGTTATGGAGTCAGCCAATCTCCTTTAACATGCTGGAAGTAAACCAGGCCGATAGCAGGTTCAAAAGCGCTACTCTTATTGGCTCTCCCACTCAAGGAAGTCTATAAATAAAACATTTACCATTTGGACAACAAGGCTAACCAACATAAACATTGCAGCACACCTACATATGTTGGCAACTTTTGAATTTTGGATCAAGAAATGAACTGCAGAATATAATTTACTGAAGTGCTTTATGTTTTATTGCAACATAGAAACCCATTGGATGTGAAATAAACTGTCATGTTTTTTTGTCTTTTTCAACAGGAAGCGACGCTATTCTTGGATCAGTGGCATTGCGGATTGTCATGGGAAGCTGGTGGCTCTTCACTCTTATTGTGTGTTCTTCATACACTGCAAATCTAGCAGCTTATCTCACCGTGTCGCGTATGGATAACGCAGTACGGTAAGGCTTCATCCCATAAAATACCTTTTTTTCCAGTGTTGAATGGTATGTTATGTTGTCATTCCATCGACACAAAACTAAAAAAGTAAGGATAAGATTTCTGTGGTTTGTAGCTTTGGAGACAGGCCCAGCAGACCAACCTTACTGAAGGTGCATTTGAGGTGTGCAAACATGATACGCTTCCATTAAGTGGCATTATTTTAACTAGGGCTGCAAGGCACCCTTTTGCACCCCTGTAGTCCTGGGCCTGTTTGGAGATGAGCCAGAACACCTTGGTAAAAAAAAGGAAAAAAAGAGGTAGTTGCTTTGTTATGGTATATAACCAACTTTTACAATGGCATGCAGATTAAATAAAATGGCCTATTCAAGACTGTTTATATCTATAAATGTACATAAGGACAGTGGTAGAAGAAGTACCTCATTTATCAAAAATAAGTTGATTGAGTGACTTGAGTCAAAGTATCAGTGTACCCATTTTCATACAAATGTACTTCAGTTTACAATAGTAAAAGTATTTTACACAGATTTTAAATGTTGTGATATGGAATACATAATTTGGTTGGTTGAACTCAAACCACTACAAGTTTGCCACCATGGACATGCTAAACCTTAACCCTCAGACATTTAAGCAGGACTCAGACCACAAGTACAAGCTTTGTACTATTCTTACAATATTACTGAAGTGCCAAGAAATATGCTGCACAATTTTAATTTTTTAAATTTTCATTTGCCATCAAGGACAATAGTATGAAATATATAACTTTATGGGAACTGTTTTAGCTTTGAACGCAGCATGAAACACTTCCCATCACCCCTGAATGATCTGTTGCTCAACAAACACTATCTTTAACAGTTTTTTCAAATAGTTCTTTTCATACATATGGCTATTGCTTCATTAGCACACATCCCTCATCTCCAACTCACTTCTGTTTTCTGTAATTTTTTGACCCAGTGCCTAACAACTAGCCTGTCCTCAGTTCCAATGTTATTTGTGGGTAAATCCAATTTGGTTTGCTGTCTTTCCCCAAAGAATGGCTCGAAAGGCGTTTGATTGCATTGGGTCTGTGTACTGCCGTACAAATAGCCACATGTCGGGACAGGGAGCGAATGTTAAACAGTGCACCACTCACCTGTGTCCATCTCCTGTTTTGGAGGAACAGCAACGCAAATGGATCAAAACAGACATGATTGCTATAACATAGAGCAGCCTTAAAGTGCGTATGACAGGTGTTCATGTTTTTCTATTCTCACTTAGTTTGGTGGGGTAGTACATGTGGTAAATATTTTTATAGTTTCATATCAGCCAAATTATAAAGAAGAGTACAAAAATACAGGAAGTAGTACTGAGTTCTAAAACAGAATACCTCTACCCATGTCATCAACGAAAGAAAACCCATACAAAATACAGGAACAATTTACGCTCAGTGGCAGATGCACTGATTTAAAAATATAGAGGTGTTGTCATTTATTTTTTCTAATCATAGCTAATATTCCGTTTAGACAAGTGTCGCCCCTGTTAACATTATGGTTGCTAGGTAACAGTCATGGAATTACCTCTACCTATGCCATATCTGCTGTAAAATAAAAATTTTAAAAAAGCAAAAAATGTAGTCAGATTATAAATATAATTATGTTAACGTTTTAGTAAAATAAGTGCACTTAAAGAATACTCAGTTAATTTTAATGAGGAAACAGTTTAAAAACCAGAAAATCTGACAGAGCAAATGTATTATCCAAATGAATGTTGATGAATTCACATGCTCCATTAATTGATAGATACGTTTATTTATTTATTAACAAAAATCTCTCCCTAATCAAGTTATTCCCATATGTATGTTTATGTGGCCCCGTTTTAAATAAATATATGCAGTTTTATGTTGTAAATGAAGTTCATTGCGTAATACCAAATAAAATTCAAGGCTCAAAGCAAAGGCATGGTAATGAAATATGACAAGTAAAGTTTGCCAACAGAAATATCTCTATACACTGCATGTTTTTAATCATGTGTTTATGAAGCTAATCCAGTTCATTTAATTACACTGAGCAACAGTTTCAAGTAAAGCTGAGTAAACAAATTAGGTTTCACGGCTATGCAAAAGGCAGAGTCGCCAAGTTTAAGGCTGGATTCAGATCACTTCTATTAGGCCTAAGTCTTTCATAGTTGCACTACTAGATATTAGAGGTGGGTAGAGTAGCCGGAAACTATACTTAAGTAAGAGTACAATTACTTCCAAATGATATTACTCAAGTAAAAGTACAGAACAGAGAGATCCAAGAAATTACTCCAAGTAGTCGTAAAAGTATTGGGGCACACTACTAATCAAGTAGCGAAACTAATAACTGTAGCTACTGTTAGGGTAATTGTATAAAAGATTTATAAAAACCTGGTACCTAGTATTTTCAAAAAAATATACTCAGTGAGCATACAAGTGTGGTGTCTGAACATTTCTTAGGTACAGTTTTATTAAAAAGTACTTCCAGAAGGAATGTTATTCAGTAATATTGTATATTGTGTTTCTTTACAATGTAAATGAGGAATTGAAATTATAAAATCTTTATCCAATATAATTTTCATATATATCGATAAAACAACATGCTATGCTGTTTTTCTTGTAACTATAACATTTAAATCTCTTGAGGATAACAAAACAAAGGCCAATACCTGTGTACCAGTGCAATGTGGAGTGCCAAACATTTCACTCACTGATGTACTTCCCTGTATATTGCAGGTCTACTTCCAGTACTGCAGAGTTTTGAGTAGCTCACTGCGAGAAAGTGGATTCAACCCACAAGTCTTATCCTGCCTTTTACTTTGGGTACTTTTTGCCTCCACTTGTGCTATGGAGATAGAATAGAGCTGCCAGATTTCTGCTAGTTGCTAGGCTTCAATTTCCCATCCCGTCTGGTCTCACAGCCAGCCATTGTGTACGGGTAAAAGAAGTCTTGCAGTGTATAGGCTGCAGCACTTTTGGGTTCTTTTGATAGCTGCATCTAAGAGGTCAGTGAGGCTGTCTTATTGCTCCAATACATCTTTCTTTGAGTTGTTGTTCATATTACTTTTTACCAGTCTGGACTTTCTGCAACCTGTTATTGGCTGATTAAGGTGCATGTCGAGCGTTGGTGGCCGTCGACTTTAAGGTCAATCCAATAAAAAGTCATTTTTAAAAAAATGTTAAAACATTCTGAATTGGAGGTATCTCAAACTATTTAGACTGGCTATATAACAAATAATACTAATACTATAATACTAATTATACATAAACTTAAGGCTCATGGGGGAATCATTAATTAAAGTTAAGTATGTACTTTGCTCTTCTAATCAAAACTGCCTTATCTATAAATAACTTTAAAGTAATGAAGAAATCAGAAAATGTGTTATGAAGAGTTATAATGAATTTTCTAATGTAAATGAATCCCTCTGGGCTGAACTTTTGAATCATGTGTAACACAATGGTTGTCTTTTTAATTAAACAATAATATAATAAAATAACAATATTTAGACAATAACAATATAGAGATGTTCATTTTAATCCATCTCCAGCTATGATATTTGGAGAAAAAATTCTAAAACAAATGAGGCAAATGAGTTGGATGGTTCTCATGAATATTAATTGTATTAAGTTGATTTATATCCCCAAGGCTGGTTATGACATGTGTTTTGTTGGCAACATTAAAGCAACATTGTGTAACTTTCTGAAGGTGGCATGTCATCTGCATGATTCCTTGAATATAGAAAGATTTATGCTATTCTATAGAATATTATACCCAAATGAGCCTCCATAAGTGGGCCTACCTACATTAAGTATCAGGTATTACTCATACATAGTCTACTTCAGCAAAGGCACTTGGTCAAAACATGATTGTATAAGATGAATGGCAATCAGTCATTTCAAGATTTTAATCTGCCCACTTTCCAGGAACTCTTCTAAGAGTTAGAGAAATACTCTTCAGTGAATACCAGAAAACGCTGAACAATAAATCTTGACTGGTTAAATCTTGACTGGTCAATTTGGTTGTATTTGGTATCAAGTTTCCGAGTTTCTCAATCGAACAGAAAACTAAAATCTTCCTTTTGTTATTTATATGTTATTCCATATTTTGCTGTCTTGCTCACCAGCTTTGACAACATAGTCTGAAGCTAAGGTCTGACTGTGAAATTGTCTACATGATAAAACTCCGGACAATATTGCCTGGTTCCAGTGGATTTTTGTATAAAATGGAAACGGCGTGTCCTCCCAGATCAACTCAGTACTGCGGCCTTGAAAATGTCTTTGCTCCTATCTGACTTGAATTTGAAATGACACACATGGCTGACTCACGCGAGCTAGTTTGTTGTGGACTTTTGTCACACTATTACTACAGCTGACAGGTGCGCTCTAGTTTCCCTTCACTCCATTGTTAGGTTACTTTAGGTAAACACCTACTGTGACCAATAGTTGTATTTGGGTTGAACGGAATGGTACTTATTATGGCTGGCAAAGAAGTAGGCCTATGCAAGGGCTTTCTTAATGTGGATGTCCTGAAGATGGGATTGAGATTGTGTTTTTGTCTTCTCTATGGTTGACTGCATCTTTCCTGATTGACCAAAGTATTTTCTATTTGACAAAAATATTTATTATTTATTTTAAAAATCTATTTAACAAATGTCCTCTATGTTCAGTATAGCGGCATTCATTGTGATACTCTTGAGCTAATACTTAGCTGTTAAGACCCTCTTCAGTGCTGCTTGTTTGGTTTTGATTGATGGTTTTACTTGGTGTGAAATATTTTTAGAAAAGTTGTCAGAAGTTTTTTTTGTTTGTTTGTTTTTTTGTTTTTTACAAGTGAAACACAAAAAATAACATGGGGTTGTGGGAAATTGGCTCCGTGCACAACAGCTCCCAGCAACCTCACTGTTAGGGTCTACTTCCTGTTTGAATTTATGGGTTTTTTGCTGAGTCACGTTAAAATGAATACATAATTAAAGATCAGGCAGTGGACAGGGAGTTGCGCGTGGATGTCACTGACACGTTAAACACCACAAACTGAAGTATTCTACATTTAAAAACAATCAGGCAGTCTTTATTTTAATTAATTTGAATTTTAATAGGTTGTGTATTTTATATTTTACATTTTCAATAAAAGTTAGCATAAGCTTTGAGACACAGTGAACTAGCTAGCGTGCTGCTGTGCACAGAGACAATTTGACCTCCAATAATATAAAACTGTGTGGAGAGTACATCTTGACTTAACAAGTAAAAGCAAATCTGTGTGTGATGTTCCCATAGTGGCACATAAAATGAAAAAGTCAATGTTAAAAATGATGTTCATCCAAATGTATTCCTCACTTTCTTAACGCATTCCTAGCATCCTAAATATTCACCCTGTGAGTTTGTAAGTGTGTTCATAATATTCAGGAGCCAGAGTGGAGATTTGCTGTCACCGTAATGCTAACAATAACTAGCATGCTAACAGCACACCAGCATTACTCTTGGTTCGTGGACGATAAAAACGCACTTTACAATTACTTGCACACAGCTCATTTAGGTCTCATTTTGACCCTAAGGGCAGCTTTTACAATATATATGTACTGGGGTAATAGAAATAGGCAATTCACTTTTGAAATGATAAAACTATAGTTAAATACCTAACACAAATAGCATAACATTATTTTGTTGTTTAAGGACAAGGTTACAGTCTTGTGTAACAAATTCTCACCCCTGAAACCTCTAAACATTGCATGCTTTTCCGGCACACATTGCTGCTTCTCCACACTTGTACACTTTTAATTATATGCTTGAATTAGCCTGACATTATCACCTGCAGATAAGCCATTCAATACTCCAGCTTTTTAGGAAAATGCAGACACAAGACAATCCTTGCCGCATAAACACAGAGAGCCCCCCCACCCCCCCACACCCACC